>LBLO01000033.1:0-74569 GCA_004354395.1 Chondrostereum purpureum | reverse complement strand
CTGACACTCCTCTGGCCCCTAAACTTGCTGTATGGCTGAGGATATTCTATATGTCTCTAATCCTATCCTTTTTTCTACTGGTTTATGAACAAAATTTGTCTCGGGCGACATACTGAGCCAACTTCATACTTCCTGGTCTTGAGCTACGACCAAACTTTGGAAATCTGGCACTATATGACCCCCCAAGGCTTTATTACCGAACTAGGACCTATGATCTTGCCTTGTTATAGTTTCTTGACGTTCCAATGTGTTCTATTCTGTTGGGGTAAAGAACATGCGCCGCACATGCCCAAATCAGGCACGATGNCATGCGCCGCTTCGTTTGCGGATTCGCTTTCCCTCTTTAGAAGGTCAGTGCCCCTACTAAAACATGTCTAAACATGTCTCTAATACTATTACCCACCATAATCGAAGAGTTCCCGAAGTTTTGGCACTATCAGTCAGACTGCTCTGTGAGCGCCTTTCAGATCAGCCCTTTGAAGACAAGAATGAGTACTACGACCTCTCGATTGCTCCAATTTCTCTAAATCATAGATATCCTAGCTCATATAATGCTGTTCTACAATATGATCTATGTTTTGTATGGGTATGATTGTCCATGCTGAATAAATATGAATTCTTGTGTTGGCACTCGTGGCCAAATGAACGAAATTTCTCTAAGTCCCGCGTCACAAAAGCGTGACCCGCCAAAAGTGCTACAGAGTATACCAGTCGGTACGGTGACGACTCTTTTTACACTCCGCCTTGATCATCATTTTGTTACCCCCGTATCATATCCCCGAACAGAACCTCTCCCGATACCACCAGTGAGTAGTATAAAGAGTTGGCTCACCGTACCGACTGGCTTGCGAGTCTACTTCGTATCCCCTGGAATTGGAGCAAGAAGTTGTATAGTTTGATGCCATCATGCTAAATCAATTGTAGAATAGCTCCTCATCCAAGGTCAATGATTAGGTGATAAGAAGAAGTATCGGACTCCAAGCCGGAGAGGTCATGAGCATGAGCATGTATGTGTCTGCAAATCTCCATCAGCTTTGCACTTAAACTGTCGATGTGCACAGATACTGCACTTTGGTTCAGGATAACTATGTTTTGGAGAGCAAAACGGACAAAAAAAGAAGTAACCGCAAACCTAGAATGCACATAACCCTGTTGTGTTCAGTAAATTAGACTTCGTACAGAGGTCTACCGCAGATTGGAATGTGGCGCTGATACGGAGTTGCGATGATCAAGGAATACCGGTGCCTATCAGCTCAGTAATTTTTGTAGTCAGCACAAAATCCTTCCTAGAAAATTAGAAATACACGTTGGTAATGACTTCGAGTCAGGAAATTCTGGGGAGCCGGAACTCTTGGCTATGCGCAAACGAGCTGCAGAACCACCGCCTGGGAGAATCCAAAGACCACAAGCACGCGGGGAAGTCTTGTTAAAATGCGAGTAGACAAAGCTCAATTCACAGCGGACTGTAAGAGGATGTTGACGGACGTTGACAACATTCATTCTATACAGCGCTGGCACTAGAATACCGATGGATACAAAGCCAGCCTCTTAAGGAGCATCGCCGCTGGCACTTTGAGAGCCGTGTAGATTTCCAGTCTTGGACTAGTAAAACGAGTGATACTGAGTGTGACGTGTGACGCAAGCTGCGTACAAACACCGAAGAGCCACCCAGTAATTCGGTCCTCATCGCGAGAAGACAATCAAGCGTTGTTTTTCATACTATTTCCATGTGTGTTTTTGAAAGTTCGTGATCGGGGAACGAGGTTTCTCTCAAGTCTAACTACCAAACAGCTCTTCTCCTTCCCAAGCCCAATCAAACACCATAAAGGAGGGTGTTTAAGGACGTCGCAGATGCCCGCAACCAGATTTCTCGTGATATCCGACTTGTACTCACGGTGAAGCAGTACTGCTCTAAGTCTCTAGCGACCTACAGCTGAGGTAGCAATGAGAAGAACACGAGTTGCCCGCCGTCTGATGTGGTGGCTGTTCACCGACTCGGACATGGTGGTCGTGATTGTAATTATAACGTGACACAATCGAGATTTGCATGCAAATCCTGAAACGTGGCGAAAACATGGTTCTATTTTCCACACCGGCCGAATAATATTCCCTTACCACCCCCAGTTTCGACGTCGAGGACTAGGACCTTGACCCACTCTTTTTGCGAGATGCCAGGTTCAAGCTCGAAGAAGCGGAAAGTCAATGTTGTGGACACATGAGGGTGTCTATTTATCCTTCCTGATACATAAATCCATCCCAAAATCCATAACGCCTCCTCAAACTACTACCAGTGTCATCAACAGGAGGGTACCTCCCAAAAAGGCTAGACGTTTCTTCTTGAAGAGCCCGATCAGGGCCTTTTCTTATCCCCTCGAGAGTTACTTAGAGTTTCTGGCTCGACAGAGGCTTCTTGCTCCGCTGTTGAGATTTATGGCCTTTCAGCTAAGCAAAATTATGAAATTTTGGAGAGCGAATCGATAATCCTCTATCCCCAATGCTTTGGGAGCTGGTAGTAACCGGCAACACTTCCATATTCGACAATCATTGAACACTAACTAGACCCCGTTTCTATATTTGATGTCCTGTAGTTGATCAGTACTTCCCCTGGGGAGTATCTCAGGTAAAAGAGGAGCTCCAGGACCTATAATATTAGCAAAATATGTTACAGATAACGGTGGGCGCATGCAGCTTTTCAGACTAAGCACATTGGCAATGTGCAGTGGGCACTATCAGCTACCGTCAGACAGATGTGGTCAGGCACCTTAGCCGTCTCCAGGATTTTCTCCATGTTCCGTGGAGTCAATGATCGAGATGATCGACGGCGAACGTTTGATCATAAACAGGCCTCAGCAGACCTCACCTCCAGTTCTATGCTATTCAAAATTACTTACCGTCTTCTTCTCTTGAAAGACAACGAGGCTCGCGACCTCCGTATGTATTTCTCCACACAGCTTAATGGTCGCACTCGGAGACCGTTCCGAGGCGAGAAAATCAAAATGATCACCGTTGTCGCATCTATGAAAGTTTGATCGAGCCGTTTACCCGCGTGAAGAGACACTATGATCGAGCGAAACTCGGAGGTCGGTAGCGACAAAATGAAACACATTGGATATGAAAACAACGACAACGGATAGCGAAAGAAACTACAGTTACAGCAGAGCAGCGAATTATTTATGATACAGATATTCTAGAGCGTCTGAGGGAAGGTGAAATGGAGAAACCCCGCAAACGACCTCGTCAGGTCAATCAGAAAGCACCCCGCCACCACAGCTCTCTCGCAACGCATCAGAAAAAGCCAGACACTAAAACTAACGATACCCCAGGCCATCAGATGGGTAACTCTCTTGCTCGTGAGCAGGAGTGAGCAAAAGGTTGAGGTTGTGATGTCCAACCTGCTGGCCTCGGTGAATGTGAGCGGGGAAGAGGTCCAAAGGCGACAACGAGGCTTCGTTAGCATTGAGAGCGTAATCCGTTTGGAGACGCAAATGATTCGGTCGGTAAAGGAAGGAAGAAGACATGTCGGGGACATTAGAAGATGCACGCCGATGTCCCTGGCGCGACGGATGTGGAGCGGAGGAAGGACGACTCATCTCTGGGGAATGGTCGGAGGGAAAGTCGGTGTACAACTGAGGATACGGTTGCTGGTTAGTCGATAGGTAGTCAGAGGCTGGAGAATGAGAATTCCGCGTAAACATGCTAGGGGATGAAATCCCGTCGGATTGTGAAGTGTGAGACGGGGATGGCTCTTCTTCAGAAGCGCTTGCGGCGCCAGCGGAAGACATCGACCCATTGTCTTTAGATTTTGCTGGTCCACGAACACGAGAGCGCCTGCCCTCCATGGCGTACACGCATACCAGGCCTCGAGTGACACACCTTTTGCACGTAGGATGATCTCCAGAGCACTGAAAAGTAATTGTTTAGACGGCCGTTCTATGCGGGTAGATGACACCGATCATTAACAGACCTTGGCTTTACGCAGCCTGCATTTCTCACATGCGTGCGCAGTCCTCAGCCGTGGAGGCTGCGTCTGCCTGTAGATCAACTTGGTTGAGTTTGATAGCGCGGCATCGACCTGGCTAACAGTCGATGGTGGCGAGTAATCACTTGGGGGCAGGGGGACCTCGTAGTGACTTTGGTAAGTAGGAAGAGAGCCAGTAGAAGAGTGGTGGTGGAGGTAGCCGTTATAGGGCTGCCGACGATCTTGTTGAGACCAGATGGAGTCGGGAGAGTCAGGGGAGCGTGCTGGAATAGAGTACGTATCCTGGGATGTGGCGAGAGAGTATGGGTTCTGAGGGGGNATCTGATGCCCATGCCCATAATTTCTAGGTAAGTCACCAACGAAATTGGGGATATAGTCATAGTCGGTGTTCCAGTCGTGTGAGTGGGACATTGCTACTACGATGGATAGATTAGTGAGGTACATCTATACTGTGAAGTCATCGTCGTACTCACAAGTATTGTAGGATGCCGAATGACAAGAGACAGTTCAAGTTAAGTAAGTCCAAGGTCGACAAGATGAGAGAAAGATGCGACAGGGACTCGGAGGTACCAATTTGGTGGTTGGCCCATTTTAAGGGGCCTCGATATAAAGGGCATGGATGTAAACCAGATCTGTCGCCAAAGAAAGAAAGAAACAAAGTATCCCACGTGCGAAACACGCGCGCAAGTCCCGATTTTCCCGATTCGATCAGATATCAAATTCGCCCCGACCCTAGAGTCGATCACTCCTAGAAGGATCACCAAGCGCTTCCTTCTCCTCACGCCCCCCTTCCAGGCTCAGGCGTTGGATCGTGTAGATGATATTACAGGTCTTGGGGATTTCATTTCATGTATTGGCTGCGAGAACGATGCCTTGAGTGTCCGTTATTCGGAGTCGTATGTATATTTGCGCTAGCCACGCTACTTCATCATGTCGTCCAGGAAACATTCCCTGAAGGATTTGTCGCCAGCTTTTCGAAACATAGGCTCGAGAGCAAGGCAGTACGTCTCCTTGGTTCGCCACTTTTAGATGGAAGGTACCACAGAGCAAGTTATCATTCTACCTGTATGCAAATCTGGAGGATGATCGCCGGATCTTCGAGGCAGTGTGCTTGGAGAGGCGAATCCTGACGATCATGTAGAAAATGGACTAGCTTGGATGAATAAGACTCTACAACATGTCACATGATCAATATCCCTCGAATTACATGAAACGTGTCGATTCAAAGAGGGCTGCTGCCACAGTTGTCCTGTGGTAGAGAATCTACAGAATATTATCGTGGAGGATATTATTATAATAACGCAGTATTGAAACGTTCCCCTTCCTGGATTAAAAAAATTCGCTCATGCGAGGAACAAGATTTCAACCGAGTCCACCCAGGGCGGGACTTTGCGAATGCGTCTTAGACCGAGTCCGATTCGGAATCTACATAGGAGAGGCATAGAGCATAGGACCGCCCCTGGGAGTCGTTGACGATGGCGATGAGTTGACAGTGGAATAATTTACGTCACATTGATGACCGGCACGGCCACGATTCCCCCGCGCCTCAATCTTTCATGGCCAAATCATCCGTAACTTGGTATAGATCTAGGAAAAGTCCTCTTTGCAGAAAGCACTTGACCCAGCGGGGGCCCTCGTAAAACCGGGAGATTGACAAAGAGCAAGCCGCGTTCTAGGTTCGAGACTCTCTACGAGTTACTCGTCTCACCACCTAGAAGTTCCAAGTTCCAAGTTCGTACGGCTAAAGCTGTTGCGTACCTTCCGAGCCAGCGAGAAATGCCTTGGCCAAGGTGCGGGATGGATTGCCACAGTAGGGGACTTCAAAAAGCAGAACGGTAGTTTCACGATATGCTATTTTCGTAAGGCTGCACACAAGGTTATATCACTCCTCGAAATTGCACCTACATTTGTGAAACAGTGCGCCCCTTATCTATGCAAATATATTTCGCTTCGGATTCCGTCTCGGCCACCGCGCCTCAAGGCCTCAATCCTCCAGAGAAATTTACACTAAATTTGCAAGCCATCTCGAGTTGACGTGCAGAACGGCTCAACTTCGGACTTGCTTGCTACTTGCCACGTGACAACATGACAGCGCGACAGAGCGTAATTACCTCGTTCTTTTCTACCATCATTGAACGCGTTCATGATTATGGCCAACGACGGAAAGCAAAAAGACTCTAACGGAGCTTTTGTTCGCTCTGGGGAACCTCTGAATGAGTTTTTGCGTTCGTTCTGGCAACGGCAAGTAGATTCGGCGGAGCAAGAAACCCCTGATTATCGCCATCCTCCCCTGCCATTGGCCAGGATTAAGAAAGTCATGAAAAGTGACCCAGACATCAAGGTAGCTCTGGAAATATTTCCTTATCTAGCAGCTATCTCACTTTAGGATTCGTAGATGATCGCCGCCGACGGTACGGACAAAGTCGAGGCGCCCTTCTTTCCTCAGGATTTTTATTCTTATTCTTATCCTTAGCACCAATTATCTTCTGCAAGGCGTGTGAAAGTATGTGAAAACTCCTTCCGTCACACACCCTCGCTAATTCTGGGGTTCATACAATAAATTTGTAGTCTTCATCGCCGAGGTCACCGCTAGAGCTTTCCTCATCGCAGACGCGAATAAAAGACGTACCTTATCCAAATCTGATATTGCAAAAGCGCTATCAAAGTCCGATCAATTTGACTTTCTAGTGGACATTGTGCCTAGGGAAGATGGTCCGCTAACGTCGACCACAAAAACAACACCTGCTGAGCCACCACCTGCGCCGCCAACAACGATTGCTTCTTCCTCGACTATCAAAGAATTGGTAGGGCTCGAACTTTCATTCAGGCTCCAAGACTGACTGGATCCAGGAAGACGACGCAAAATAAGGCACAGATAGGACTCATACTCCGTACAGGCTCGCCAATGTACTCTACTACTTGCTACTCCTCGTGTCTACAAACTTTATGCCAATTAGGGCCTTCTGCGAGAACTCTAGACTGCGGCCCGAAGGTCTGCGATTGGTCCCGGAGATTCTTGATGATATCCGGGCAAACAAAGGATGGCTTGAAGTTGAACAGCTTGAGCACGTCTTACATTGCTTGGTCCGCCCACATGCTTTCCGACTCATGCTCTGTCGAAGATTTACAGTTACAAAGTACAATGTGATGCTTAAAGTGTTCTGTTACATGCTTAGGTCCGTCAATGCCTTCAAGATTCTCTCACGCCAGATCTTCACATCTTTCAAACATCCCTCGCATGGCTCTTCCTTCGCCTCTAACATCCACATCTTCTTCTCTAGCTCATATTGTAAGTAGTATAGTGCTCCCGGATGTTTCATTGTGCTAACAATCTCTCCGTAGAGTTGCGACCATGCTCCGCAGGGCCGATGCAAACGAACAGATGCGACTGGCGAAGATGATGAGTATGCTGTGTTAGAGGGGTGTCTCCCATTATTAGCATGCACGGAGGAAGTATGAACCCGTATTGGACCATATCTTGAGAGCTCGACGGCTAGAAGTGAGACGTGACACTGGTAGTATTTCACCTAGAATCAACCTGTCGTCGATCATTGCTTGACTTGCTCGCAAAATACTGGCTCACCCAACGAGAGAATAGTTCCTCGTCAACAGCTTCGTATACCTTRTCAACGTGTAGCCCTTTCTGAACGCTCACTCTAGCAGCTTCTCCGAGCAATCCAGGGTAATAGTGGCGATGCGCGAAGACCATAACCTCTACCGGCCGCTCAGATATCCATTCTCTACATGGGCAACATCCAGAACGCAACGAATAAAGGGTGTGGGAAAAGACTCACTTCATTTGTACAACACAGACGCCTCTAGCTGAATAAATCATATATTTCTCCACAGCCTCTGCTAAATCGTGCATGATTTCAAAGGGAAGTGAAGAAATATCTGGTTGCGGGGCAAGCGCCGTGTACTGCAGTAGTATTTCCAAGACTTCACGACGTTCTGAAAGCCTCACAACCTCGTCTGGTGCTTTCTCTGATGGAATGTGAGCTGATGATGCTTTCGGGGATGGAGGAGGAGACGGGGGAGCGCTGATGCATCCTGCAGAAATTGAAGCACAAGATCCAGCGTCTGCAAAGACCTGACTGGTGGTCTCCAGTCTTCGTCGACAGATGCGGAACTGGATGCCATCAGAAGACAACAGCGTCAAGTCTGCATCTTGCGAGTCGTCTGTAATACCCCGTCAACAGTTGAAGACCACTAGTTCAGTGCCGAGACCTACACTTTGGATGTATCTTGGGTTCGGATGTTGTAGATGTCATGGAGAGCGTCGGTGACAGTTAGAGAAAAAGGCAACGTGAGAGGAGGAGGTTGAGAGCTATGGAAGACGTTTACTAAGAGATAACGTGCTGTGAATGCGGGGAAGTGTGGGGTAAGGTCTTGGGATATGGGAGCACCGTCATTGGTTGTCATGAGGTCTCATTATGAATACAGTACATCGGCACGCGATGAACTAGTCTATCTCGTGATGTTTTACAGGAGTTCCAATGGTCATAAGGACAAAGATTGTTAAGTCTTTCCCCAACCCTCCAGAATAGGGAGGTCCATTGAGCATGATACCAGTCTCGTCGAGGACCTCCGTCAATTCATTAAACCGTGGCAGTGCCTCTACTTATTGAGGAATACTCCGGTTAGGCTCTAATGTGGCGCCAACGCCATACCTTCTCTTGTTTTAAATTTTCTTCCATTATTCCAATGATATGAATATTGATAAGAATAATCATTTATCTTCTAAGTACTAGCACCTCCTCCTCGTCACTTCCTCTCACTAGGGAATCTACTAGAAGGTAAAAATGACCAGTACACCAGGAAGCTTTAAATGACAGTATACAGTAGTCCGTTTATTAATAAGAGATCGTAAGATAGATAACTTATTAGACGGAAAGAGAACGAAATTTTTTACAGGTACGAGAAAGACAAGAGGGTACAAAGTAGTCAAGAATGAGTGAGGGCGACGGGCGTCGTCAGCAAGTCATCGGAGTACTTAGCATACAAGTGTTGACAAGAGCACTGGGATTTTGAAAGTCATTTATCGAGGGGTTTCATTATTAACGGAAGATGAACCCGTCCAGACTTGGAAACCGGAACGATTGTTAGGGAGGCGAGAGGTTGAATCTCCTCTGAGATAGAGAACTCAAAAGACCGCAAAAGTTCTACAAGAAGAACTTGAAGTTCGATAATCCTAGGGAAGCAGAACGATCAGGGAGCCAATAACGCTTAGTTACCAAGACAAGACGCTTACGCAAATCTCCACCTATCAATCACGGAAACACATCAGTATACAAGTGTATCTTCGCCAAACGGTTAAATCTTACCCTACACAAGTGTGAGGCCCGCCGAGAAACGAAAGTCTTCTCAGAAAGATAAATGTCCGATAGACTTTGGAAATTATCAGACTCACAAACTACTGTAGGGGCCCAACGAAGTTCCGTGACCGTCGAGATTCCCGTCAAGCCAGCGCTGTGGACGAAATAGATCAGAGTGATCTCCCCATAGTTCCTTGCTTCTGTTGGGACACCATGTCAAAATAAAGCTAACAGAATTTGACAGAGGTGTACCAAACCTGTGGTACGAGGCAACGCTCAGCATCAAGAACTGTCCCTTGCGTATATGCAGCCTTGATATCGCAGGACCATCTGATGAGAGTTTAATTGGTGTGGAGAGTGGGATTTCCGTGTCTTCTGTGCACACGCGTTCGGCCATAGGTAGTCCGGGATAAAAGCGGAGAGTTTCCTTTGAATTGGTTAGAACGCAGACTGTACAATAGATGGAGGGATGTGTTACCTTCAAATGGGCGTTCAGAAGAACTAAATTGTCAAGGACTGTGGCATCAATTGCAGTCCCTTCCACGCCACATTTTCTGAGGACCTCTTCACGGACACGGTCCTGCCATACGGGGTCTCTAGAAAGTTCATATAGCATCCACGACAGGGTGTTGGCCTATTCAAGTACTCCATTAGCATCATCGATTCCGAAAGATAGATCAATATAAATATTTACTATGGTGACTTGTCCAGCGATAAGAATTGTAGTTATCCTCTGTGAGATCTCGGGCATCGTTTTACCTGCCCGAACTGTCGAAAGACATAGAGCATTGAGATAGTGAACTACTTTTTGAGTGTTGATGGTACCTACGGAATACATCCACTAAACTTGGTTCTTGATCATCAATGGCACTGCTGCTGCGGGGGCTGTCGGAAATCAATGAAGAAAAGAGTCTCTTGGTGGAGTCTCTGTGGCGATGAACGATCCCCGTCATTTTGCCCGGAACGAGGAGCGAGAGATCTAACAGCCATTCAGGCATATAGGGCAATAGACGGTCGAAGATTAAAGTTGAAGCATTCATAGTCGCTCCGATCTTCCTGTTTCAAACAATAACCGGGCTCGAGTCAGAGGCAGTGGTATAGGATTCTATAATAATGAGGCATGCGTACATGCTGGAGCGATAGGCACGAGTGTAAGATGAAGACTTCACCGCAACTTCATTCAAGGCACCGAAGTCGTGACGTAGGACGGCTTAAGATGACGAGGTGTAAATTGAGCATAGGGACAACGTATGACTGATTTGACTCTCACCATTACCGATAGAATCCAAAGTGGCTGATTGGAGAAATGGGTAGACATTGATAGCGTCGCCTTTCACAGATGTCGCCGTCAAGAGTCCAATAACCTGAAGATTAACGAGACTATCAGAAATATTAACTGGAGGGTTCAGATGGCCAAAATTACCTTCGTAGCTTGTTCTTGGAAGACAGGAACGAAAGCTTGAACAGAGTGGCGGGAGAACACCGGTGCCACCAACCGTCGAAGAGCGTCGTGTTGTTCGTCTGTTATCAACTGAGAATTAGACACACTGAAGGGGGGACAATAATCGGATAACACGCACGGTTGGTAGCAAAGAAGTTAAGTTTTCCAATGAGAATATAAGGCTTGAAGACCTGTTGTTGAGACCACTTGAACAGTCTGTTGTCGTTTATGATCGTKTTCAATGCGAGGTGATCTGAAATCATAATACGACGCTCCTGAAGAAAGAGAGTAGAGTAGAGGTCAGATATCGAGGCATATCTCATCTGACAGCTAACCCACTCCCAAGCACGCTTGTACACGATAGATCGTGCCGTAGGTTTGCAGCCATTCAAATTCGTGT
Organism: Chondrostereum purpureum; assembly: GCA_004354395.1. Classification (NCBI taxonomy): domain Eukaryota; kingdom Fungi; phylum Basidiomycota; class Agaricomycetes; order Agaricales; family Cyphellaceae; genus Chondrostereum; species Chondrostereum purpureum. The sequence continues at coordinate 63,434 of LBLO01000033.1, read as the reverse complement.
CGCCCATGAGGAACGGTGAGGAAGAGTTCCCTCATGTTTCCTAAAGAGCTCGCGTACAATGAGTGGGTCATCTCAGGAAGAGACTGTGAAGGAATATTACCGAATATCCAAGACGTCCATGGAGGCCCGGCCAGAAGATCGATGTCTTCTTCAGGGTGTCGTCCGAGAGGGCGAAGAAATATAATTATCAGTGCTAGGAGAATAAACAGGAGAATCAGAGTATCCATAGATAGTACGAGGGGGCTGGAAGAACGAAGACATAGTCCGTCTGTTCTGTGCGCATATTTATCAATCCGATGGTCCGGGAAAACACAAGAGCAAGACAGTTGGTTAACAAAGATGAACACCTCTCATTTATCCCTCCACAGGTGTTAACAATAGAGTATCCAACCCTTCCACGGTTAGCTTGATCGATCACTTGCAATGTAGATGGCGTTAACGGGAGTGGCACATTGTTGGATTTCGGAAAGTCGTTTGAGAGATAAGAAAATCTTGAGTCGCGATGGCACAGGATACTCACATCTAGAGTGTATTTGAGTCGAGGCCACGCTGTGCATACCTCAAGGATTTGGCAGGGTCCTCGTTTCAAGAATCAAGCGTCGCCACGAGTTCTCCGTAGCGGTTGCTGTGAGCATCATATCATAATATTATAGCCAGACAGCTGGTAGTCTAAATGCATGTCATAGAAATAGTCGTAGATAAGGCGCCGGATAGTCAAAAATCAAGATACAGAGTCTTGAGGTATATGGAGACCACAACTCGTTGTGGTCCTGTGGATCATAACTGTGAGAAAGTATGTGTCAGCGATCAATCTGCCACATTACGCTTTCACTGCTTGCACTTTACGTTCACTCCCAAATGTCGATGGTATTTATTTTATTCTTCATCCTGCAATCTCATTTATTGAACCGTAAATCCAGTCTGCTAGTCACTTTTTGTATCACGGTGAGTACTGTCATAAAGCTTGGCAAGTCGAGACGCCACGACTGACTTCTGACTGATAGCACATTGGATTTCCCCAAGAATCCTCGGAATCGCTTGTAGAATAATCATAAGTTAGCACTTAAGGTCGCTACATCTGAGCTTTTCAGTGATGAAACTGGCACCTGTGTCGTGTCCATTATTGGTGTGCGAGGCGCTGCGTATAGACTTCTCAGTGCTCGAATAGGTGCGTTATTATTGATTACTATGTATCTCGCTCTAATGACTTCATTTTAACAGTGTTGAACCTCTGTCGTTCAAACCTGATGCTTGGTACCGGCATCGACCAAACAACAAGTTGATTGACTCTTCATCCGTATTGTCGGTGTGTTTAAATGCTGAGCTCGGAGTCTGTTATCTATCAGACTCTCCCAATCCTGTACGAATTACTCTCTTGACACTTCTCATAGTCTGAGTAGCCCTCAATTCCGATGTTTCTCTTCGTGGAACCTCTTCTACCACAGGTACCTTTCGCCATGGGTATGTCAAGACAGCACTCGTTTTCCTCCTTTGCTTTGCTTCACCCGAAGAATGTACCAAAGGTCCTCGTCATGATGTATCATCATCCCGGATTCATTCTAACGGGAAAGCGTGGCTAGTCTAACGCCACGGTTCCAGAACTTCAATGGGCCTTACATAAGCGATGCTATATCTTCTGTCTCTACAACCGCCAACATCGTGCCAACGATGGCTTCATCTCTGCGCAAGAAGCGCAACTTCAAAGCTTTACAGCTACCATCTGGAGACTCGGATATTGAGCCGACTCGGGTAGCACCTATGGGTCCACGGGCAAGACCAGCACCTTTAGCCGATCTCAATAACCTCTTGACGCCTGTGCCAGACTCAAGTACGGTTACGAGCGCTGCACGAAAGCAGATGCTGACCACTTTGGAGAAGTTCTTTACGGGAGAGTGGGATCTGAACAAGGATGAGTTGAAGAATATCCAGGAGCTCGGGATGGGGAACGGAGGAAGTGTGATCAAGGTTGAACATGTCAAGAGTGGCACAATCATGGCCAAAAAGGCGCGTTATTTCCAAGTTCTTACATTCTTTCCCAGATTTTACTTATGCTGTTTCTAGATAGTTCTCATTGACGCTAAACCATCCGTGCGGAGGCAGATAGAACGAGAGTTACAAGTCATGAAAGCATGCGCGTCTCCTTTCATAGTTTCGTCGTATGGCGCCTATGTCGAGGAGCCTAATGTATGTATATGTATGGAGTACATGGACAAAGGTTAGTATTTGCATACTTCACTGTGATGGGAACTGAAGATTCTGTCGACTTAGGGTCCTTCGACGGGATCTACAAACGCGTCGGTTCCATTGAAATTGGAGTCGTCGGATTGGTCGCTCGAAGTGTGCTGGAAGGACTCTCGTACCTCTACGAGGTTCACAAGATTATTCACCGAGGTGCGCGCGAGATGTATACCATCTATGAGCTGGCAATCACTCATGCTGACCAGATATCAAACCCTCTAATATCCTACTCAATTCCCGTGGAGAAATCAAGCTGTGCGACTTTGGAGTATCCGGAGAATTGATCAACTCGATAGCTCACACATTTGTTGGCACGAGTATCTATATGAGCGTGAGTGTCCTTGTTCTAGTCATGGAGGTTCTCGACGCGATCGTGACGCGACTTCGGGGATGGCCATTGGAGGGCTGGTCCCTGATGGGTGTATGGGATACATGACCCGCCTGTCTTCCTCAAAGGTTCAAACAGAGGGAGATGACCCTCAGACGAGGTAGAACAATGCTCCCTACTACAGCTTGGAAACTTAACCAGCGCGATTCTCATATCGCCTTCGGATACGGGGGTCGTGTGCTCAAGAGCCGCAATATATTTTCGTTCACGTGTCGGTCATGGTATGCTGACCTATATTATCCCTTCTAGCCTGAGCGTATACAAGGCGCCGAATACTCCATTAAATCTGATGTCTGGTCTCTAGGCATCACGATCATCGAGCTGGCCCACGGACGTTTCCCCTTTAATGAGGAAGACGACGAAGACGCTGGAGCCACCCCCTCTGTCGGTGCATCATTTGGAGCTATCCCAGAAACGGAAGAGCACCAAATGGACGTCGATGAGACCGCTGCTGCCCGAATGAAACGTGATTCCTTACTCGTCCCAGAATCCCCGAAGAAACATAGTAGGAGGAAGAGTCGGGGGGTGTCACTACACGGGAGTCCAATGACTCTGAGCATCATTGAGCTGATGCATAGGATCGTGAATGAGGATCCGCCTCGGTTGAGTGTGGGAAGGTGCGTTCATTGCTGTCGGGTTACGTTCCAGTCTGGCGGATGTGAGCTTACCATGGTGGCTACAGGTTTCCGAAGACGGCAGAAGATTTCGTTGACGCGTGTTTGAACAAGAACGTTCAGAAGCGAGTGGGGTATTCAGAGTTGATGGTGCGTGGCTCTCATTTGCAAAGGCGGAACGGCGCCACTAACTTCTCTTTCAGAGCATGGAATGGATCGTACAATCGCGTACGCCGGGTGTGGATCTCGCAGTATGGGCGGAGAAGCTATCATGAAATGCCATTCATTCTGCTTACACATATATCTTTGCATTCACATCTACATGTCTTCCGAACCTGTCTTTATTGCTGTATCTTAACCTATTAGCGTGTAGTTTTGCTATCGTTTCTGTATATTAGAACTTGCGTACTGCTGTAGTCCTTATTGGAGTGGAATAAGACAAGCCTCCACACAAATTTATTGTCCTATCTCGCACTACAGGAGTGAGCCCTTCTCATATCTTGACGCATAGGCGACTTCGGGATTCACGCAACCTTCAGATCTTGCCCACATTCTACCCATTGCTAATGCCTTGTATGGGGATGAATCCACGCCACCCACGTCGTTTACACCCGTAGCAATGAGGCTACAAGGCCACCTATGAAAAGAGCCTCAACGCCTGAAGATGAAATATTCAGGATAAAAACGTACCATAGAAAAAGATGCCCTGGATTACATATCCTCTTATATCCCARCTTTTCGAAGAGCCTCCCCAAACGGGTCGTTGTGAAATGAAACGGAGACGCGTTTGCCGTTTAATAGCCAATTCTTCGCGTCAGTTAACCCCAACCTGACAGCATTCATGGGTAGGACCAGCTGCGTCAGGGAGGAATATACAGGCGAGGAAGCAATCTCATGAGAAATGGTCTCAAGTGCAGAGAATGGGGTGAGGGAGAGGTATAACGTCTGTAGGGTAGAGGGAAGGATGGAGAGATATTGATGCTCGGACGCCATCAGCTCTCCATGAAACCCGATCTCTTCCAATACGCAGCGAGATCTGGAGATAAAATTATCCAATGACGCCGCAGATAGCCTCCCACTGACGTGCAAAATTCGGAGAGAGGGCAACGTCACATTGTCGAGCAATGCGCAAGCGAGGAAGGGAGCTGTTTCTCGAATGTGGAGGCAGTTCAAGTTGCTATGGATGGTGGGCAGAGTGAAATCGACCCTGTGCAACTCGGAAATATCACAGTTCAGAGATAGTGTCTGCAGATTGGATGCCATTCGGAGAAGACGCAGAGCCTGAGAGATACTCGTAGGTTCGAATGCGGAATCATAGTGCAGGAATTGTGCGCCATGGAAGTATCGGATGTGATGCAGCTCTGACATCGTAGGGACTAGTATGGGGATGTCTGAAACCAATAGGGAGAGCTCTGAATGTATAGTGAGCAGGGATGGGTGGCGAACGAGATGCTGAAGCATAGTAAAACCATGATCTGCCGGATGTTTGATGCGAAATGCAAGTGTTCGGAATCTTTTCGTTAGCAGGGGCAGAATGGACTTGAGGGCGGCGTATGAATCGCTTTGCAATGACAAGGTAACATCGGCCCAGCGCGGAGCACTGTGGCAGAGTATCTCTCTGACACTGCTCGGTAAGAGTAAGAGATTCGAGTTGTGGTCTCCTACAAAAACCGTGAGGGATTGTTCTCCGGCTCGCTTCAGCTGGAGCAGGAGAAACTTATCCCAACGGTATACAGGAAAGTCCTCCCAAGACGATAGGGAACATATAAGTCTGATTGACGACCACAGTCTGGGTGAGTGCACAGCGATTCCTCTCCAGCGGCTACAGACCTCGGTCAGCTTCCACCTCGTCTGTCGTGGATCAAAGGAGTTAAGANGAGATTCAAAATCGTGCATCATCTCATCTCGACGTTCTCCTTCTTCTTGAGCCTCCACCATGATGGTAAGCACAAGTTCGTTTGGGAGCCGTCTAATGGGGTGCAAAGCATTTCGCGCTCTATCCATGAGTACGGATAGAGAAACTCTTTTTCTCAGCAAGGCATCCAAGGTCCTTTTCAAAGGAGTAATATGGCTGTCCAATTCTGCCAGAGCTTCAGTACCACGCTTGATAAAGTTCATGCACAATACTCGTTCTGTATCTGTGGGGGATTCATTAGAACGCAGAAGTTGCTGGATGGAGTCAATATTCAGGTCTTTTGGATCGAGACGCGGGAGGTTATTGTGGCCACATTGGCGACAATGAGACATGTTGTATGTCGACGATGCAGTTATCTTGCAAAGAAGGCTACGTCGAGTTACCGAGGTCTACATCAAAAAGGAAATGCGGCCCTCTCTCGTCCTTACGCCTCAAAGGTTGAGCTGTGGCGGTCGTCTATCTCGGGTAAGCAGTGAAATGCTCTATGTATGTATATACATGATCGGCATAAAAATCTGTGCGGCAGGGTATATGTACTTGAATGTCAACAACTAGCTTGAAAACAAAGACAAAAAANGCATCATCATCATAGAAAAGAATGGGTGGTGAAACGGACTGTGAATGCATGTGTGCTACTATAGAAGTATGAAATAAATGAAGTCCTTAATATCGGATAGTCTCGTCACTAATCATCGAAAATCTCAATGCGTTACTCTCCAGCCTCTCCTCCGCAGGAGCACCGACCCTCAACGTTCCTCCAGCACGCGCACTCCTCTCCAGGAGCTCGTCCCACATATCTGATTTTTCTTTTTCGGTGAGGAGCGCTGGCATTGGTATTTCGCGGAATGTCGCAGCGGTTGGTGTTGTAGTAGAGATGGACGCACGACCGGTGTATGAGGAAGCGAGGGAGGGAGAAGATCTTTCACGGTCCATTGAACGAGCACGATCTCTTAGCGGGAGTTGCGCATTCATCGGGGCAGTCGACGGTCGACGGGGGCTCTTCATCGGACGAGGGGGTGGAGGAGCCAGGCCTCCAGGTGAGTTGGCAAAGGCCTTCGGTGGGAAGGCATTGACAGCTCCGTCTGTGATGAATTCTCCCAAGAGAGGGCTATCTCTACCAACCACGACAGTAGGTGTCTGCAACTCGAGATCCCGCCGACGTCGAGGGGCAGGGAGAGATTTCTGGGGGATAGCTTCAGGGGATCGAAGGATTTCCCATTCAACTGAGGGACTGCGCGTCATCACAGAGCGAGGGGGATGTTTCTTCTTAGTCGGGGATGATGGATGAGGGGAGGATGGCATATCGAGCTCGATAGGTGACAGAATCTGCTGGCCAAGAAACTGACCAGCACTATCAATATCTAGATTCACTGGGGGAAGACGAGGTGGTCCCGGAAAGACGTCCGTACGAGAAGGCGAGGACTTTGGTGACGACCTTGGTGATGATTTGGGGGATGACTTGGGGGAAAGTATCTTTGTGGCCGTCGTTGGTCTTCCACTGGGCTTCCTCAACTGCTTCGGCAGCTCTGGCACGGGCGGTGCTGGTTCCTTCGTCTCGTATTTCTCTCTCAATCCTCCAGTCGAAATCTTCTTCATCAACTTCCACAGGCTTCCTCCTTCCCTCGAACTGGAGGTAGGTTCAGATTTTTTCTTTCCAACGAGGCTTACTTGAGGGATATCCATGCTGCCTCTGACTGACCGAGGATCTTCGACCACCAGTCCTTTTGCCTTCTCCTGAAGACTCGCTCGGGGACCAGAGATAGCCCCTGCTTCAAAATCCCCTTCCTTCGTCCATCGGCCAGACATCTTCCTTGATATGGTTTTGCCGAAACTAGATTTGGGCGATGGGCGCCCAACAGTGACTGTAGCCCATTGTTTTTCTTGTGGTGTTTGTGGCGCCGAAGTCTTGATTGCAGCGAGCGCTTTCGGTGACCGTGAAGGTGTACCTGTCCACGAGTCTTCTGGACTTCCAACAGTGACGACTTTCCCTGCCTTCGTCCCAAGTACCGTGTAGTATGGACCACTTTCATCTTCATGCAGAGGTAGATGGGACGTAGGAGCAGGCGATGGAGAAGGGGGAGCAGGAGAACGTGACGTAGATCTCGAAGATGATGATAGAGATAGGAAATCACTACTACCACCACCACCATTTCCAAACATAGATATTGACCGAGTGCGAAGTAAATCGGGCGTCGAGCATCCCCCCTCGCTGCCCCCACCCTCCCACATCTTCTCCCTATGTTGCTGTTCCATATACTTGAGCATCACTTCTTTCGCAGGCGTCATCACCCCATCTTCCCTGACACTTGGAACCGGACTCCTCGAGGGCGAGCGCGACGGTGGTCGTGGAGGTTTCAGACTCAAAGAAGGGGAGGATAGATCGACAGTCAAACGAGGCGGTTTACTGCTGATGACTGTCATGGGTGGAATGGTCTCTGGAGGCTGCGTATGAGTTGACCTAGCCGAATTCTTTCTCCTCAATACATTGGGCTTTCTCTCCTTCTCCTTCTCCTTCTCCTTCTGCTTTTCGCGCGATGCAGCCGCAGGGGCACTACGATATCCACCACCACCTTCCCATTCTGAATCACTCCCCAGAGCTCGTCGCGTCGCTTGCATTGCTCGTTCCCCATCACTCGCGTTGCCACTTGTTACTGACGCTGGTTTGGATAGCATCGCTTTGACGCTCAAACCTGGACCGCGAGGTGGTGTGATAGTTTTGTGGGCTTGTAGGTTCGCATACGAGGGTGAAGAATGGGAAGGCAAGGACATTGAGACACCCCGTGAGGTTGCTCTGAGCGGTGGGGATAGGATGGGTGTTATTGTGCTAGATGAGGATGGAAGCGGTTGCTGGAATGCTGAAAAAGACGTGGATGTAGTCCCAGTTGACGGTCGCTGAGATGGAGTAGTAGCCCCTGAGGGACTGGATAAGGAGACTGGGGACATACATCGAGCGTTAGGGTACCCAATGGATGGGAGGACAGAACAACTTACAAGACATAGATGTTGCTCCGGACGGTCTACGTGAGCTCATTGATGTCAGCGACATTTCTACGGGGGATGCTTTTTGGGCGAATGATAAATCATAATTCACCGAGATAAGATATATCCAGGAACGTACCGGACATTGAGGGCCGTAGAGTATTAGCACTCGGTGACGTCGCTATATGATAAGTCAATTATTGCACAAAAACATCAGGCAACGGATACGCGCCGGCGGGAGAGGGATTTAGCTGCGGGGTGTCCACAAGCGTTCTAGATGTTGACACAAGTGGACTCGCAGCAATCGGCTCATTTTCCCTCTTCTTCAAACTCCGTTCGGATGCCTTCTTTGTTATAGTAGGCAATTTCTCCCCTCTCACCCAAACTGGTTCCGTTCGGAGTGCCCATGGCTCCAACGGTGGCGATGATTTCTCTGCTGGAGGCGATCTCTTCGTAGGACCTGGAGAATGCGAAGGTTTCCAAGGGGGAGAATTTCGGCGAGGTTCGGACGACTTTCGAGAGCTAGACATAGCAGCTGCATCTGATTTGCGTCGAGAACTAGAGTCTCCGAGTCGTCGTGAGGGTGAAGAAGACCCAGGTTGCCTCGAGGAAGATGAGACGGTTGGTGGTGAACCCTTGCGCGGCGACGATATAGTGCGTGCACGAGGGCTACTATCGAGACTCTGTAAATTGGACATTGACGACTGCTTCATCGTTGAGGAAGCTGGTTTGGATAGAGCTGCGGTCGTAAGAATAAGTAGAACCCCTTGAGAGAAGTTAAGAAGAACCTACATGATGTTGATTGTTTCATGTCTGAGAACACGAAGAAATGAGTGAATCGTCCAGTGGTATGGAATGAGGCATCTTACTAGAAGTCGAAGATGAAGGGTGTAGAGATGACCGCCCGATAGAATCCCCTAGATGCAGAGTTGACGTCAATCTGAGCAGCTGATAAGGGAGAAGGGAGAAAGCGCGCCTTTTGACTTATTCTCCTTAGACTCATGGCGATCTGAAAGATAGCGGTCGTGAATTAGAGACTAACATATTGATGGTGGTCTGTGTTCCACCAATGATATCAAGAACCCACCGTCTTCGGCGCTGGACATACTACCGCGTAAACTGCTCTTCCTGGATTTCGGGGGATGAACGACAAGAAAGTTTTGTAATTGAGGCTGAGACTGTTGTTGGATTGCGGGCACTGGTTTTCTCTTAGTAGACCCGTTACGTTTTGTAGTCGTCGTCGAGGTAGAGGATGAACCCGGTGCGGCGGCGGAAGCATTATGATATGAACTGGAAACCGCCGATCGTGACGGCACCGACCCGTTTGAAAATGGCTGGGTGTAGGACTCAGGGGCCGTATAATATGCCATGCCCGATAAAGGGCGTTGAGATAAAGTATCTAGTCTGAAAGTTAGTAGGAGGGTCGAGATACTACGATGTGAAATACCTAAGGAATGGGGATGTAAAGTAATAGAGCCGGCTGCGTGCGCGAATATGGTGGAACAGTAACGGTCTATTTGCAGAGCACTATAACGAAAGCCTTGCCGGGAATCAGTCAGATTTTAATTACAGAGAGAACAACAGCTTACATGGGTATAGTTCAGAGAAAAACGCAGAACCAAATGATTACAGGGACTACACGTAGTCGTGTGTGCAGTGCAGGGATGAAATGACACGTTTGGGCCTCTGTGACGGCGCTAACGAAAGCAGAATATTTCGTGATAAATTTGAGGTTGAAGGTGCTAGAAATGAGAGCGAGTTGGTGTATCCTGCACCAGCAAGTCGCGCTAGACGATGAGCAGGAGAGGGTAAGGAACCGAAGTCGTAAAATGTATGTTTTTCCATCATCGGTACCCAGGTCCGATGTGGATATTACTTGTGATCGGCGATATCCCCATCTTGTCTCCATGGTTACAAAATTAGTTTACTGACTCTTTCGTCTTTCCATCACCTTCAAAGCGAGTCAAATGCTCGTGGTTAATTAACTATTAACCATACATTCCAAATGATAGGGATTTCCTACATAGCTCTGTTGAATCTTTTCTTCGTACTTCCTCTGGGTTTGCGATCAATTAGTTGCAACGGCTAATCTTCTGGAACCCTGATTTCCCCGAAAGGCCGCTATCCCTGATGCGCCCCACACACGCATCATTGGAGCTGGATTTCTGCCAGAATTTTTGGCTCAGTGACAAGTGCCAACGCACCTTGCTCCCTTGGAATGGAGGACAAGAAAGAATTTCTATGCGGAAGGAATTTTCTCCTTGCCCACAATGTACAGTCGTTCATGTGAGTGCACACGATACTGGGGCCTCCTGGAGACACAAGCACCCACAACATGAACACTGATGTACCCTCGATAGAGATGACAGGGAGATACCAATCACAAGTCCCATCCGGTCATCGCTGAATTCCGGACTTATTTCGAGTCGTCAATGTCAACGAGGGGATCAAAAACCTCAATGAAGACCCTCTTTATGAAAGGGACCCTGGCAAGATGGGCTATCTGGCCAATATCTGGCCTCAAATCCAAGTGTGACGCTCTGCGATTATCATTTCTCCATCAAGCCGTCAACCTTAAGTACTCATTCAATTTGAATGCGTTCAGCGGACCGGAGAATTTTAACTGCGGGACGCCTCGTTGGGTTCTTTGAATGTAGTGGCGCGAACTGAAATGTAAGCCCCAAGTTTGACCAGAAAGGTTGAACCGGTTCTCTGTTCTCAACTATCATCAGTGTATCTCTCTATCCGCCTGTCGGTCAACGCCTACTCCGTTTCAAGGGGAACCATCCGGCATAGGTTAGTGCAGTACTACTATCTCTAGCACTTAGTGCTTTCATCCTGGGAAGAGACCATCCGCTGAAAACCCCACGAACTCGCCGCTCTTCATAATTTTCTCCTAGTTGTCTTCATATTCTTATTCCRCATTGCCCAACGTCGTTTCTAACCTCTTGTTCTTGTTCGTGTAGCCAACCCACCAACTATCGCTCAACTACGCTCATTTCTAAATCAACATGAAATCCACGTCTCTACTCTACACGCCGCTCCTCTTATCCACATTTTCCTTTGGTGCTCCTCATATTAGTAACGCCGTCGCGGAACCGGACCCAAAGAAGGGCGTTATTCTTCAAATGTTTGAATGGAACTGGGATAGGTAGCTACCGACTAGTGTATTCATATTTTTCCAAAATGTGCTGAATCTGAACCTTCAGCATCGCGAAGGAGTGCAAAGATTTCATCGGTCCGGCGGGATATGGATATGTTCAAGGTATCGTTGTCCCTTTCCAACCTCATTCAATGTTGGTCAATTACTGGTCCTTACATAGTGAGCCCGCCGGCGGAGCATGTCTCCGGTATGACGGTTTCTACTCAAACCCTTGGGCATTTCAAGCTAACGAAGATATCCCAGGCCCTCAATGGTGGACCGACTACCAACCAGTCTCGTACAACATTGCCTCAAAGAGAGGAAACCGCGCTCGGTTTGCTAACATGGTCTCCGCATGTCATACAGCCGGGGTTGGTGTTATCGTAGGTACGTGAATACCTCTGCTATTCCTTCAGAGACTGATGCTCTTCGTGTAAGACACCATCATGAACCATATGTCTGCAATGGATTCTGGTGTCGGGAACGCGGGATCAAAGTTTACGCATTACAACTATCCTGGAACTTATCAGACTCAAGTGAGACTACTATCTGTTTCCTCGATTGAATCTTCTCTGATTCGGGCGGCCTAGGACTTCCACCACTGTGGCCACGACATTCAAGATTATCACAACCGTGAAGACGTCCAGAATTGCGAGCTTGTCCACCTGGCTGAGTATGTTCCCAAAATCTATGCTTTCCGACTCTAGTCTCCCACACTGACAAAAAATGCCAGCCTCGCGACGGAGACAGAGTACGTCAGGGGCAGACTAGCGAAGTACGCGAACGACTTGATCTCATTGGGTGTCGATGGGCTCCGACTTGACGCTTCCAAACGTACGTTCACAAGCTTTTTCTCAGCANTTCCATGGAAAACATCTCATATGANCCCCCTGGTATTAGATATTCCGGCGACCGATCTTGCAAATATTCTTGGAAGAGTAAAAGGAAGACTGTATATTACTCAAGAGGTAATTTATGGTGAAGGAGAGCCTATTTCTCCGCAAGAGTATGTTGGAAATGGTGAGTATCAATTGGTGTTGGTGTTCTAGAAAACGGAGCACAGGATGTTCACGATCGTTATGTTTTAGGTGATGTGCAAGAGTGAGTTTCAAAGAGTGTGATGTCGTGAGTGGGGGTGTATAACTGACGGATATGATCGATCGTAAGATTCCGCTATACCACGACTTTGAGGGACGCGTTCCAGGGTGGTGATCTCTCTAGCCTGCAGAACTTGGACAATCGAGGTGCGTTTATCTCAGGACCCCCCATGCATAACCGAATACACTCTAATCTGGGTGTGTATCCATTCATTTTAGGTTGGATAGCGGGAACTTCGGCGAACGTATTCGTGGCAAATCACGATACCGAGCGGGTGAGTATTTGGTAACTCAAATTTCATCTGGTGGCGCGAATTCTCATGTATTGGTTCTATGCTAGAACGGAGGGTCGCTGAGCTACAGCTCTCCCTCGAATTCGTATGTCCTTGCAACAATTTTCTCACTCTCGCATCCATATGGAACGCCTACAGTTCTCTCGGGCTACAGCTTTGGAGGATTTGATGACGGGGCACCGAACAATGGTAAGGATGTTTCAAAAAGCTGCCATATTAGCGCTCATCTATTCATAGGTGCTGGTGCGTGTACCTATTCTGGAGGAGCTAACGGATGGTTGTGTCAACATCGTTGGACTGCGTTTGCTGGTATGGTCGGTTTCCGGAATCAAGTCGGCGCTACAGATCTTAGAGATTGGGTGTCTCCGCAACCACAGAGGATTGCTTTCGGTCGAGGTATGACACGGTTTTTTTTGTGGTGCCTCTTATTCATCTATGCTATAGGTCGCCATGGATTTGTTGCTATCAATAACGCGGACTCCGAATGGACAGCCTATCTTCAGACTTCAATGCCAGATGGGTCGTACTGCGATGTCATTACTGGTGTCGGTGCCAGGGGAACATGCATGGGAACGACGTGAGTGTATAGCATCTGCGAGGAGAGCAACCAGGAGCTGATCAATTACGACAGGATTATTGTAACTGCTGGATCATTTAACGCCACAATTCCTGCTAGAAGTGCAGTTGCCATTCATGTTGGGGAACGGGGAAAGATGGGGCCTCCGATGTATAACGAAATGCATGTCTAGGATATCAGTTGTATTATATCTCCTGTATCTGTATTTTATATCGTCACTATGAATCGTTTACCCATAACTGGTCACGTCTTTCAGCCACTCCTGAGTTGATAATCGCTGGATGGCATAGTATTAGTAACCCCACTAGCAATAAGTAAGTTAGAAAGGACTAAAATGTCGTTGGAAATCATTCGACAATGGTACATAAGTAGAGAATTGATAAAATCAGTGCAGGACAGAGAGTTTTCTAGATAGCAAGAACATCAGAGAAAGCAGTGAGAATAGCAGGAAACAGAGCGAAATAAGACATGTAGTAAAATCAAAGAATCGAATTCAAAAGCTGAGCATTCTTCTCCGACCTCTCAAGCAAGGTACGCTGTAGATTTCTGCGTGCCGTAGTATCCGTATAGGAAGCTTTCATCCACCTCTTCACCAGTAGTGTAATGTGGGCATTATTGTGCTGTGCTCTCCGTATCTTCGACTTCGCCACAGCTACTTTCTTACCGGTAGCACGTTTTTTCTTGCGCAGAGATAATTTCTTTTCAAGATCGAAGATCCTGGACTCTCGCGACTGGACCTGTTGTCGAAGTCGCGCCACTTCTTGTGTGGAATTCGACGCGATGTTGGCATTTTGCCTGTATGCTTCGACAAGATGATCGATAGACTGGAAGTTTTGCACTTCGTGACTCCCATCTCCCCAAGCGACGCTGAGTGAGGTACTACCGGGAGTCGTACCTGCAGCCCAGTGCGAGTCCGTGAAGATTCGTTTCTCATGTTCGTGGTCGGGCAGGGGTCTGCTACGTTTACGAGGCCGCTGCTGCCATTGATCGCTATTGTCATYACCAGTTTCCTGCGTTTCTGCTAGGGGATCCACCGAATGCTGTGGGGGTGCAGATAGATCAATGGATAACGCTCTCTTGCGGTTAGAAACTGGGTCACGATCCACAGTTTCTGAGTGGTCGCTTTCAGATTCATCACCCTCATCCTCTTCACTTCCTTCACCCTCATCCTCTTCTCCTTCCAGCTCTTTTCCTATGTTGCTTTCCAGCCCATCATCCTCGTTGTTACTCTCCGAGTCGCTGTTGGCCTCGTATTTAGACTTATTTTCCATATTCTTCTCCTCAATATCCATACATTCCGAGCCCGATTCCGCACTCTCGTCGCTGTCTGATCTATTGTCATTCTTGTTCGGTGATTTTTGATCCTGTGATTCTTCGTCTTCTTCAATCTGTGATTTTTTATCCTCTTCAATCTGTAATCCTTCGTCTTCTTCACTCTGTGATCCTTCATCGCCGCCGCTTTCTAGTGAATCATCTGCAATAATTTCTTCCTCTTCCTCGTCCTCCTTTCTTTTCTGCTTGTTACCATCATCTTGTAATTTCTCCGTGTCCCTTCCCAAGAGAGGCTGGCCGTTTCCTGGTCTCTCGTTTCCACTATTTCTTGTTTTCATCTCCTCTCGTCGGGCCCTTTTAATGGCTTCCTCTTTTTTCCTTTCACGATAGAGCCAATTTTGTTCTTCAAGCTCTAATGGAGATATTTCCTTTTTTCAACCAGCACATGAGACTAGGATATATAAGAGTGAATAACCATGAAAACCCACCTCCTCTAATTCTTCGATCTCCTCCTGCAAGCGAGAAATAGATGTTTCAATCTCCTCTTTGCAATACGCACGGAACGATTTGATCGCTTTACACCTTTTCGACCTAATCGCCGCACATTTCTCACAACGGATTACGCTTGTCGTTGGGTTGGGTATGCATTCGTTTGTTGGACACCGCGAACAATTCTATGATTCAAGTTTAGTAAAGTAAATAAAAAATCCAGTTGAATGCATACCCAACCAGTATCCCTGCAGTGCTTTTTCCATTGGACGAGGTACGGCCCATAAAAATCCTTATTTGTGATATTGGCAAGATCCTCTTCTAAATCTTCCAGAGTATAATTCCTAACTCGTACTTCCCATTGCAGCTGGCCTAGTAATGAATCTTTCTCCGGCTCAACATCTTCCCAGGCCATTACTATGATGAAAGAGAATGAAAGAAGCCGGAATGTAGTAGGTTGGGAGTAGATGTTCGTGAGACTTTAAAATTTTGGGCCCGGGTGAAGTAAGTATTTTGTCAGGCCGGCCGCCCAGCTCTCCCTAGGCGCCGTTTCTGAAGCCATTATGGTTTCACAAGAGAAATTTCAGAAATTTCGTAGGAAGATGATAATGGCTGGCAATGTGATGTAGGATCGAATTTGTGGCACAGACGGATAATCAGGTAAGGTGGTAAAAATCAAGTAAAGGTGTCAACCTGAAACAGACTGTTCGTAGAGGGAAGATAATAGAGCACTGGCAAGCACAGTTACAGTAATAAAAACAGGAGCCGGGGATTCATCTTTTCCCTCTGGCAGAAGACCGCCTCCAGCAATCTAGAGTAGTTGCAGTTTTAGGGTCCGCACCATTAGGTTTCCGGTGCTTTCTTCATGGCTAGGATCATGAGATTATTGCTGCGTATGAACATTTCCATTGTCGAGTTCACGCTAGCCAACTGCTTCAGTGTGTTATCTCTTTGTCGCTCAACCAGTGCGAGTTTCTTCGAGAGTTCCGAAACCGTCGCGTCAAGGTCAACTTGTTTCGACCGGAGCTGAGCTACCTCTTCTGTGGACGACGATGCCAGGTTTGATGTTTCTATGTAAGATTCGATAAGACGGTCGATTGACTCGAAGTGTCGCATTTCCTTGCGGCTATCGCCCCAGGAGAGTTGGACATTTACGGTAGTGCTTATTTGAGCTGTCCAACCTTCACCTGTGACAATCTGATGTGGAGCTTCGGAGAGTGTTCTCTGACGCTTGTGAGGCCTCCCTTCACCATCCTCGGCACTGTTTTCGTCAGCTACCACTTGTGTAGCCTGGGTGCCATGTTCAATCGAAGGCTGTACTAAAGCCGTACGTTCCATAAGTGAAATTTGCTTTCGTTTAGKTCCCTGCGCTGGGTCCTTTTCGCTCTCCAACTCGACATCTGTATTCTCAGCCTCTCCCCCCTCCTCGGTATCCCCTTTACCCACCTTCTGCACGACTTTCTTCATCCCATTCTCATGGCACGACTCCTTAGGTTGACGATCCTCATCTTCGTCCTCGTCATCTTCATCTCCATCCCTGTCACTATCCAACTGATTTTCTTGGCCCTCAGTCCCCCCAGTTTGTTGCTGTGTCTTGACCCGTGGCCTCTCTAATTCTGCTCGTGCTTTGTCAATTTCCTTCATTGAAAACATTTTCTATTAGAACTGAACGATCTGTCATGGATGAGCATCAACTCACATCACATGTCGTTCTCATTTTCTCATCCAGAGCACGTATATCAATTTCGAATTGCCCCATGCACCATTCCTGGTACCTTATCATTGCTTTGCATCTCCTCCCCCTTTTTCTGAGCAGCCGACACATCGAATGGCCCGTAGCCGTGGATTGGGAATGCACTCGTTCTTTGGGCATCGGGAACAGTTCTAGCAGTAGCAATTGATTTAGTCGGGTGCGGGAAAAAGAAAACACTCCCAAAGGAAACCGGCGTGCCTANCCAGTTAGTTTCCTTGCACCAAGATTTCCATTTATCAAGATACGGGCCATAGTGGCCAAAGTCCTCAACCAGATGCTTATCCTCAACTAATTTTTCCCGGGCTTCACGCTGGCCTGACAATTGACAATGTAGACGCATCAGGGCCATTGGAGAGATAAGTAAGTTAACACTGTGTTATTAACAGCGGGAAGTTGAACTTGAAGTGCCAAAGTAATACGTCACGTTTATAATAGGTCCGGGTAAAAAAACTACTCTTGCTTTCGGACCGAAAGCCGCTCTCTCATTCCAACCACCATCCTGAGACGAACGATGCCTGCAATCTTCCATTCAGCCTTTCTACACTTTGATATTCCTTGTTTATTTGTGACTTTCTACTATAATAAGTGCCAATTCGACGTTTGAGTCCATCTATTGCAGAGAGCTAGTGGGTCTAAGAGCGTAGGCCGTTCAAGCGTAGAAAAGGCATCCGCCATCAACTAAAAAGTCCAATAGGTGCCCATCCATATACACCTCATATATTATTTGAGGCCATGTCTCATGATCTATCCCTGTAGGACATCTCAGAACGACTGTGGGACATACTCAACAGCAGACATAATATGAGATAAAAGGTATATAAAGAGGGAAATCCCTATGGCCGGAGCGTCATAAGAGTTCTTTTTAGCAACGGTTTAGCTATGTGTAGGCTAAGCCTGTTGATGTCTTCTTGTATTCAACTGCTCTAGTTGTCGTGGAAAATGCAAAGAAGACTCGGGAACAAGAGTCATCGAACGGTACGCTGTTGAGACTTCACAGATGTCTCTGTTTAGTGGATCTAATCCTCTCGCAGAGATGTACAGGTTTAGGGCACTGTCAAGTTTCGTTCTCAGTTTTTTGACGTGCTCGTGAGTGTCCTTGCGTTCGGTGTTACATCTTTCTAGGGAAGTAATCTCTCTATTTTAATAGCCATGACTAGGGGAACAATCTCAAGGTCATCCTTCATACATCGATGTTTTTCTACGATAAGAACACCAGCACTTTGTCCACGTTAGAATCGGGTCTACCACCAGTCGTGGTTCTCGTAGCACTTCTGAAAGTCAAACGTCTGGTCGACGATTTATGGGGACTCACGAACAGATTTATCGCTTGGGGAAGTCTATGATATCGTTCTGGGAGGCTCACAAAGCACACCGGAACATACTTCTGCTCGGGCACCCGGTGCCCTTCAAGGAATTGTCCGTAGAGTTGTCTGGGGCACATCCAGATACACAATTCTTTTCCGCACGTCCTGGTCCCCCGATACGGCTGGTTCTTGGACCCGACATTTCAGTTGACATGCGGGGCGAACGTAGCAGAGTCGTGGGAGGCGTCGCATATCTCAAAAACACCAGCCCCCCGCAGTGGAGAGACTTGGTGACAATTGACTTGGGTTGGAGGTTAATAATGGTCATATCATGACGAACACAGCTGGCAAACAGCGGTCATCTATGCGTGAGTGTTTCGTTACTGTTTGTTCTCTGCTGTATGAAGAACGTTGACATATAACTCAGGGTTACAGGATTTCAAGGCTGATTTGTCCTCGCGTCTATTTCTGCTGGTACGACGAGTTGCAATCTTATCATAAGCTGCTTGCTTGTGTTTAGTACTCATTGATTCAGAACTGCTGAGGACATCTCAACGAAGATGTAAGGGGACACGAGAAAGAACGCAGTTGTAGATCATGGAGAAGACGGGTACGGCGCCACTACCCGCTAGATGTACTTGGAGGRTTTGTGGAGGATTACTCTTCCTTTGATCGTCCTCGACTGTGCTCATTCCCCGAACAATCGCATCCCCCTCGGCGTTGAAGCTGTTCGTCTCTTTCCTGGATTACCGTCCCCCAAGAGCGCCACTCGTTTGGGCCGAGTCTTACTCTCCTGACAACTTCAATTGTCATGGACGGGATCGGAATTTTTCCGGCAGGAGATGGCACACTAAGTATACATGCGTTGGTTAGCTTGCATTTACGCTAGGGATGCGTTTCCGCAGTGCTTTTGTTAGGTTGCAGCGTCCAGGCGTCTGCTTGCTATCAACGGTATGTCTCGACTGTTGTGAGAACTTGCATTGAGGTCTCGAATGGCGTCTAATCAGGTTAAGCCGTTTCTTCAGCGCGTATTTATCTCGTTGCAGGGACTGTTGGTAAACGGGAGATCCTTCAGTGAGTTGATTGCTTACATTGTCTCTTGCGGGTAGCTGATACGTCGAATAGCTCTGTCTATGACCTAATTTCGACATCTCGCATCTGCACGACWAGAAAGCAATGGCTTGGACTTCTTTACCCATCACCAGGACTGCGTCAGCACGGACATCTAAAGTCGGAGCGTATGTAACATACCTTTCGGGGGAGCGGGAAGAGAGAATCCATGTGAGTGTGAATACGAGAACGCCGCAGGGGAGTGCGAAATCACATCAGCTGCTGATGGTGTTGTATCTGGAGGATGCGGCCCATGGATTCCCCGGCACAGAGCATACGAGGAATTCTCTAGGCCACTCACTCGCCGAGTCGTAACGGCGGAGAAGCAAGTGCGGTTGGGGTGCGTTGGTCCTAGTAGGTAGATAGTTGCCGAATTCAAGCTATCGTGCGTTAGACTTTTGCTGTTCACGGAAGATGGCATCAACGCCCGTACGGTACAACACAGGCAAGAGGTTACGGATTGTGGTTTTGAGTAGAAATATAGTTGCTCTCAACCGTGTATGAGGTGAGAAAACGAATGGTTAGAGTAAGAGTATATAACCTATACCCTACTGGGCACTACTAGTACGGGAGTAGAGTACTAGAAAACGGGGGCGGGCGTACGATGTGTTCCGACTTGACGTCCAGGATAGTAAACTAAGATAACAAAACAAATACACAAGAGGGAGAGTAAAACAAGTGGTGGTATGAAGATATAGATAAGTATGATGAAACAATATACAATGAACTTGGTTATCGGCGTTCAAGAGGGAGAGAGAGGCGGATGCTCAGCATGGAGTGGAATGTTCACTTGAGGTTACGTAGCTTGACGATAACCTCATTCATATCTCTCTGGTTCCACTCCCCGGTCCATTTCACCTCTCCCGCTGCCCTCGTGTGGGGTCTCCGCGCTACTGGCGATGAAGGCGGGGAAGGTGGTGGTTGAGGGGGGCTGGTACTGTCAAGTGAGGGTATAGGCGTAGTTATAACTTTGGGAAGGGAGGYGAGGGATTTCGTGACGGTGCGGCTGATGAACAACGGCTGTGGCTGCTGCTGCTGCTTCGCGGTGACTTTGGGTGTCTCCGGACGTGCGAATACTGCTGGAGAATCTTCCCTCGACTCTGTCGACATCCGTACCGGGGAGTGAAGATCATCCCCCTGCATTCTCTTCGGCACAGCTGATTCGCCGCCTGCACGTGTACGTGTATGTGGACGAGAAGAGGATAACGAAGTTCTTGCCTTCGGTGTGGGAGGAGGAGAAGGAGGAGGCGAGGCGAGGGGTGCATCTATGGTGGGTTCCTGTTTCAGTACAAGGGATTCTGCCGGAAGAAGTCTCTTTGGATTTTTCGGTGGCGGGGTGGGAGGAGAGAATTCCATGGGTGAGATAGTTACAAGAGACTCCATACGCTCCTGCGAAAGAGATGAGTCGTCATCCCTGTCGTCGTAGAGAGGCCGTTTGACGACGTGTATGGTGCTGTCGTCTTCCTCGTCGTCTTCTTCATGACGAAGATCGGGAATGGGGGATATCCGTAGAGAGAGCTTGGATGCCGGCGCCCGCACATGCCTCACTTCCGCGGCCTGCAGCGGAATGTCGTCGCGAGGGGTCGGTGGCCATGCTGCCGTAGTCGGAGTGGATGCCAGAGAGGAAGATAGCGGCCCAATAATGAGTGTGGGGGAAGATAACTGCATGCGGGAGGACGGAGAGTCGGGCCACTCCCTTGACTCCATCCTTCTCATATCAACAGGAGCCCTGTTCTCCTCCTCTGTAGATATTTTCTTCTTGCTCTTACCCATTCCAAAGAATGGTGCAAAAGATGCGACAGATGGGTGTCGAGACTTCTTGCCACCCGAATCTAAAGAGGACGAGATAGGTTGTTGGGAAGTGGAGGCGATTGAGGTAGAAGACGTGACAGATTGCGAACGAGAGACAGCCTTGGTCGGTGGTTTGGATGGTTTCTCTCTGCGCTCTATCTTCATGAGAGGTTTCGATGGCTCCTTGATAGGACCCATATCATATGGCTGAAAGAAGGAGGGAGGAGAACGCGGACGAGGTTTGCCCCTAGGACNGGATCCCCGAGATTTATCTGAGGAAACGGAGCTAGGCATCGTATACGAGCCAAAGGAATGAAGACAGAGGGAAAGGACACCGAAGTTGTAAGGAAAGGGTCGAGAGCCAAAGAACACCCCAATCCGTGTTATAAGAAAACAGAAAAGGTACCGTTGTCTAATCACTGATGGATTCTACCGTATCCCCTTTCACGGAAAGGAAAGACAGCTCTGATGCTCGTTGGATGTTGAGTCGAGAAGGAAGAGACCAAGAAGGGTGTCACAGAAGTACGGCCAGCATACGGGCGTTGAAGGTAAGTATGAACTGATGTTGAAGGTGGCGGACGAGAAGAAGTATTGCAAAAACCTTGGAGTGTTTACGGGGAGCCACGCTAAGAGGAGGCAGCGGGGATATCCTTCCAAATTCGTCATACATACGGTCCGCATGACGACCACGATCGACAATTTGTATTTCCAACGGGAAAATGACATTCAATTTGGTGTCTATAATATATATAATCAGGACTCATCTGTGTTCTTCGAGCCACCTACTGTTCACGTCGAAAGAGTGTTCACAGAAATTTCACATACAAAGAACATGAGAAGAGTTTCTCGCTGATTTGCGTCCATCAAAAGAATTGATGAACTTTGATGAGCCGCTCGATAAACTTGGGTTCGGTCAGACGGTTCGGTAGCAGCTGTCGCTGAAAGCTGACGGGTTTCCCCTCCGCAGCTGCAGTGACCCACCTTTCCGCTCATCTCTTCGTCAGAAAGATACCTACGAATTGTCGTGTAAGTACATTTGACTTTGAGAAAGAAGAAGGTTGAGATGGAAACCGGGGTATAAATCATCCTTCTTCCGCGGAAGATCACGATTGACGGACGTGCCGGACCGACTTCCAGTCGGGGCCTGAAGATCGCCAGAACAACTATACTCACTCCGAAAACATATCCAGAGAGGATCTAGTTGAATCAGAGAGTGAATGCAAGTTTACAATATAGGTACGAGAATTGTCTGCATTTTGCAAGTGATGGGAAATAATATTGAATTAAGGGAACCTGTGCTCTCCCATCAAAGTTAGCACCATAGTCTAACTGGCGAAGGGCACCTTGCGAAGCTTAGATTATTTTGGCATTTACCACTGAGCGAAAAATTCCTGTCTTAATCCTATGACAAAATTTCCACTCTCTCCACGTACTTGGCTATAGGCAGTCTCGACCTCCATCCCCATTTCCAACTTCTAAGTTNCCTCGTGCATGGCAACTCAATGCCCCCGGTTTGGCTGCATGTTTTACCTTTCTTCTCAGACGCTGAGGTGCTATAATTCGGGGTAGTTGCGATGGGAATGATCCTGCAGAGTACGAAAACTATCAATGGATCACGATGGTTCAATTCAAGTCGCGTGTGTAAATCTAGCAAACGCGTCTTCATGTCTCTTGAAGTTTTCCTATACTCGTGTCTGTCCTGGATGCTCTCAAGCTTGTCCTCGTGAAAGGCCTATATATGAATAGATCGAACATATGTTCTATAGTTAGTAAGAGCGTAGATTGAGAACTCTCACCGTTCCAATAGACGGACGGATTTCATTTCTTTATACAGAAACAATGTCAATCGGTGGGATCACAAAGGTGAACAGTATCCCAGTCACTTGAGAGCTTCTCAACAGTCCTATAGCCGACGTAAAACTCGCCCTGTATATTTTGCTTCGAGGTCACTCCGTGATGCGCAATTTCTAATGAAGATTGCTTGTATAGAGGCGGGGAGATCTTCTATAGGCAGTATCGGAAGCTAACAATAGACTGATGGAAACATTCTCTTACCGTTCATTTGGTTTGAAATCTAAATAAAAGCTCATGTCTTCAATCTTGCATTACGGGCGTAGACAATCATAAGTGACGTCAAAACATCGCGTATAAGATCCAGAGAGAATTTGGTCTTGTAAATATAATTTTCAACATGACACCGTGTTACTTCGAGATTCTGTACACCATTTTATGTCGACGAGGTGGCTACATGGAGAGAGATTCGGGAAAACTCTTACCGGCCCGATGTTGGTTTTATCATACCCGGGCCCCAGTCACAGTCACACTCACAACTTCCGAGTTGCCCTTTTCCTTCATGATCCACTGAATCTCGCACGCCGACTCTATTGACTAGCTGAATAACAAGAGAACATCACAGAAAAAATAACCAACGAGTAGAAAACTTGACTACGAGTTACAACCGAAGTATTCGGCCGTCCTACTACTTGGGGGATTCTGATGCATCGAAATGCATACTGCACGAGACGTGGCTTTCGGATTTCTCACATCCCTGGATATATACTCACTTTAGCGGAAGGTTTGTTTCAGAAACGACTCAGCCATACTAAATCCTAGGTAAGATGTTGGGCCAATTTATCTGCAATACGAGTCCAACTTGTAATTCATAACGGGGTTGCACCGTTCTTAGTGCTTCGCTATGCCGAGGTGTAAAATAACCGGTTGATGGATATATCACATCGTATCTCCTTGTCCAAAAGCAGGACGCAGGTTATCACACTGTTGTCCTCTATACTCGTGCAGTATCTGCTGTATACTATGTCAACTTTCGTCATCCTACAGGAACTCCTGCGAGGTTTGAAGTCGGCACCAGTATCCTCATCAACGCCTCAGTCAAGATGGGTGACATTGCTTCAACTGGGAACATGGGATCCTCTCGTTCGTTATATGTTCCTTACCTCCTTATCTCCTCCACCGCTGATGACATCGCCACAGAAAACAAACTCTCGTCGACTCCGACTGGAGAGGGATTGTATGTATGGGAGGGAAGGCGTGTTTTCAAGGTAGTTGCTACACTGTGCAGGTCTTTCCTTTGCCACAATGCCAAACATTACTGCTTCGTTCTCTGATCCTTGTGAACCTATTCTGATTTGGAGGTCTCGTCCAATCGGCGATTCTCAAACTATCAAAGTATCATCCTATCTCATGCTGTCTAATCAAGGAGGCAGTCGGAGATCAAAGCTTGAAGCACTTACCTTGTGGGCCTATATAGTCCGACTTTTGTGGACCCACAAGTCGTTTTCTTCTCTCCTTCCGACCACCATTCACTGCCAAAGGCCTCGTATTAAAGCCTGTGATCATGTTTTCCACTTTGGTTTCGCGTTTCTCACTGGTTAAGAGGTCAGATACCCGTAGTTTCATATCGCTCTTAAAACAGTCACTAATTCTCGTATATCGATAGGAGATACCGCCGTATTTCTAATGAGAAACACTCAGAAGATAACATGGGGTCTATGGGTACAAACACTGTTAGGTAAGGGCTTCCGCTCCCACTCAAATTGTATATCCTTACTATACACTACACAGGGATAATGACTCTCTGTCTCTTACCGCATCTAGTGCGACAAAGACCAGCGCAACATATCAACCTGAGCCTGATACTGTGATATCAATCGTCAGGATAGAAAATGCCCTGCATGTTCATCTCTTTTCACGGGGAGTGTATCGTACTCATCACCTCACGTCCTTACGAATAGAGCGTACTCATCTGAGTTGGAGGAACATGGGCAGGGGAATGTATCTAGACCACATGATGAGCCAGATAAAGCCGGAGTTGAGTCCAGGAAAAAGACGGCATCCATTGCTTTGGAAGTGTCGGCGAAGATACTGGAAGTGACGGCGAAAGCGGCGGAGGTGTTTCCACCTCTCAAATCCGCAGCGTTACTTACGCTCAAGATCGTGGAATTGGCTAGGGTACGAATNGGATCTATCGTGACTTTCTCTGATTCCTGACCCACTACACAGAGTTACAGGGCAGATAAGGAAGCGTGGGCACGTTTCAATGAGCACGTCCAAGAGACAGTAGCCACTGTGATTGCCCACATTCCGAAATCGAAGGGATCTTGGGATGTATTAGGAGGGCATATCGAGGATCTGCGAGGGTATGCTCAAAGTCCTTGCGATCTCATCATTACAGTCTGCTCTGAACTAGCACAGAAAGTTGCAAGATATCCTCCTTTGCATGGAAGAGTACCAGGTCCAGGTCTTTAACCGAAATCATGCGTTCACGAGAGGAATTGGATACATCGGTTCACCTCCACCTATCGAACGGATGATGCGGGACCTCGACTATGCTATACAAACGTTTCGGGTGAGCAAAGTACACACTCCCGTTGAACCTCTGGATATTTGATGCTCCGTCCAGTTGGAAATCAACCTGTCCGTAGCAGATGAGGTACACCAAATCCTCATAAACACCGAGAACGAGGATATTCAAGACCTGATTGTTGGAGCAAGTAACGCGATGAGAGATGAAATAGGTACACTTGATCATTGTTCCCTAAAATATCCGTCCTAATCTTGTCTGGTATAGCAGCAGCAATGAAGCGGTCGGAAGAGAAAACCAAAGAGGCCATTGCGGAAGTTGGTAAGACAAAATATCCGTTCAATGGTAGTTTCTGCTCACTGTGCGCTCTAGGCAAAACAGTCGATGTCATGGGGTTGAAATATGCTGTAGGATCTGCATACAACCCTGCGCTGGGCTGCCTAGCAGGGACGAGAAGAGACTTGATCGAGGAGATCATGGATCATCTATGGGCACCTTCGACTGAAGGTCATCGACTGGTTTGCCTGTCGGGGGTTATGGGCAGTGGAAAGACAAGTGTTGCCCATACAATAGCCGAGCGCTGCGCCAGTGAAGATATCCTCGCATCCTCGTTCATCTTCAATCGGAACGCAAATCGGGTAGATGCTCGAGCATTCGTCTCTTCTCTGGCCCGTGATCTGTCTAATCGCAGTCTTACGTTTGCCGAGAAGGTATCTAATGCATTGAAGGAAAATTCTGGCTTGCCAGTGGCGTCCCCGGTCAAAGAAATGTTCACAAAGCTCATTGTTGAGCCCATCTCCGCCACACCAGCAGGGTCTCGTCCGCTAGTTGTTGTTGTGGATGCGTTAGATGAAGTCTCCGAGAATGCTGAGGATCTCTTCAGAATCTTGAACGAATCTGTTGCACTTATCCCTCAGGAGCATCTGAGGTTCTTCGTCACCTTTCGTCCTGAACACCCTTTTTTGGCACTTCTCTCAAATAAGATGTCGAAAGTCGCTCGGTGTCAGATAGACGTTCGCGATCATAGAAACATTGCTGACGTTTCTACCTATGTGCATCGACAAATCCTCATGATATCAGAAGACCGGCCCCAATTCTGCAGAGGTAGTACACCGTACATGTTAGCGACAAGACTTTCCTACGCTGCCGGGGGCTTGTTCGTCTGGGCAGCTACTGTTTGCCGATACTTGGCAGATCCAAGAGTGGACTCTCCTCGGGATAAATTCGAGACTATTCTCTCGAAGAGCACGTTGACTCTTCCAGCACAGAAGATGAATAGTCTTTATGACTTGATCTTCGCGTCACTAGATGCAAGCGACGCGCAGCTTTCTACGGATCATAGCATTGTAATGGGTGCCATTCTTTCATGGAACTACAACTGCCATACACGACTATCGTCTGCCGTTCTTGAGGAGCTTCTCATCTCTGAAGCCTTTCCTAGGGGGCGAGCCAAAGAGATAATATCTCTCTTCCCCTCCGTTCTTATTGGCTGGCAAGATCCCAGTACTGAGATCCAAATTCTTCACCGTTCTTTCCGTGAGTACCTGACACAGTATGCTTCAACTACATGGAGGATCGATGCGGATTCGGGAGATGCTATCCTCTGTGCAGGGTGTCTCCGCGTAATTTCACGGTATTATAAGAACCAAACTATCAAGCTTATCTTCAGAGAACCGTGGGAGGCAGCCCTTTACTACGCTTGGTGGCATTGGGATCGTCACCTTCAGGGGTTTGGGACCGTAGAACTAGTCAATGAATTACAGAAGTGGTTGACAAGTTGGATCAATCCTTGGTGGCAACGNCGTGGCTGGTTCCTGGAGAATTGTGGCATTCTTCATAGAATTAGGGACTGGATTGATGTAAGTGCTAGAGCCTCGGTGATTTGTGAATTACCAAAGTCGCTTACCGAAATAATGGAATCCAGACACAATCTCCGGATACACAAATCAAACTACGGCAGCTAGTGACTACTCCAGTATTAATTCAAAGGATGTGGAATGGCTCGGAACGGAAGGACCTTCTGCTATCATCTCCCGAAGTTTCTTTTCACAGTACCACCCCTGCCGAACCATCACTCATGACATTCAAATCTTTGGGTGGTGCCATGTGGGCGCACGGGCGAGGATGTATGGAGGGTACTCGACTACCGCTTATATCTCGTATCATGGACTCCATTCACGATCCAACCGCTTCGCTCGTCTGTCTCTCAGGTGTGATTGGCTGTGGGAAGACGACTGTTGCACATAGCATCTCGGAGAGATGTTTTTCTGAAGGGGTCCTTCTGTCGTCTTTCTTTTTCGATCGATGCCTTCGTCACACCGACGCGCGATCATTTTTGCTCAATTTGGCCGAAGATCTGGCTGGAAGGTATCCTCAATTTGCCTCCGTTATTGATCTTCTGGTCGCAGGGGCTCCTTACCTCCTTGAATCCACACCAGACATCTCGATTCTTTTCCAGAATTTCATTGTCGAGCCTATCTTATCTCTTGACCCCGCTCCGGCAGGCATGGTTATTGCCCTCGATGGTCTTCATGAGGTTGTGTTCGGAAAAGAAGACCTTGTCTCAATGCTTTTAGATCAGATTCCGCGTCTTGCAGCGCAGAATGTACGATTTTTCATYACAGTCTCTCCTGACGATCAAATGCTACTTCGTCTCCGGAACATTAGCTCACACTTCCACGAAATCGTTCTCACCGACCCGGATAATGTCGCAGATGTAAAAGTCTTTTGCCGTCACCACTTGGATAACGTGCCAGACTCTAGACTTCATGATGTCTTTGGAACACTGTCTAGAGAGCGTGCCATTGAACCAATGCTTGCAGCGAGCCATGGGTCATTCCTATGTGCCGATGTTCTTCTTATTTACCTTCAATCTATATANCCAAGCGACGTGTCGGTGAAGGAATGGATTAACATGCAGGGCTGCAAGGAAAACAAAAACCTTGATCCTTGGAATCCCCTTACAGGCATGAAGGAGCTTTATACTTGTCTACTAGCTGCTACGGATGCAAAATTCCGTGTCTCCACAGAGCTCCTCATGACAGCTGTGATTTCAGCACGACGACCGTCGACTGTCCGAAATCTTGTCTCGATTTTTGGTCCCTTTGGGGCAACATTATGCGACATGAGCTGCGGGTTTCTGACGGACTCATCCGGAATCGAGGTTGATGGGGAGCCTATCGTCCGGGTTATACATTCTTCAGTTCTTGACTGGGTCGACAACACTGTCTCAGGGATCACCGAGGCTCCCCTGGACGAGATAGTTTCTCTATGACTGAAACGAAGGCAGGCAGAGAGTTGAGCTTGATGTTCGAATGTCAGAGCACCTGTGTTACTTTCAATTAACCAAACGTTTGATACTTACGACTTGCTAGTATATCTAGTCTCTCCCGAGGACTTCTGCTATGTTTTGTAGTGGTCTTCTGATCTACGACTTCATGACCTTTACCATGCACTCAATTCCATGCGATCCGTGTATTGCTCAAATCAACCAGGAGAACGGTGAGCTGCCGATGACTCCAACTGAGAATGGGCGCAATGTTCGGGGAATATCATGTTTAGGAGTGGTAGTGTGTCTTTTCTAAGAGGGAAAGTAACTGTAATTGCTCCGGGATCGACCGTGGCTAGAGTTGGCACTGTCAGTGGGAAGAAGGAACTTTCAAGTAGCTCAAATTTTGATGCTATTTAATAACACAACGAGAGGTGAAACAAGGAATAAACTGTAAATACAAAGGTAAGAGAAAGATAAGAAAAAACTATCTATACAGCATGGTGACTACCCAATGTGGTCTGCGCCACCCTCAAAATCTTCCCTGGATTCAACACATTAAACAAAACCGTCAACTCCGCCATTAACAACGTATCAACCCCATAAAACAAATACTGTTTCCTGAAAAACTTATTGGGACCTTGCATCAACCCAATTGCCTCAAACGCTGCTCGGAACAACAGAAACTGGGTTGTGCCGTAGAGTAGGAACATGAGTTTTTTCCAGTTGAACCATTTACTGGATTTCAAGCCGAGATCGGATTCGCGGGTAGGTGTTTTGGCGATGCGAATGTGGAAGACGGCGACAGAGAGGAGGAGCAGAAGAGATGTGATGGCCATGATGACAAGGCCGACGAAGATGATGTTTTCGCCGGTGTCGATGTTGCTTTTCACGCTGACTACGGCACCTGAAGAATGTACATTGGTTCATAGTTCTCTACGGGAAAAGTGAAAGACACTTACCAACGATTTGTACGATGCAAGAGATAAGATCTAGTGCTATAAGACCCTTTGAGAAGAATCGCAGGGGGATGAGAGCATAGTGTTCGGCGTTCACATAGATCATAATCCTATCCAGAATAAGATAGCATGCTGCAGCCTAGAGAAACAACAGTTATTATTGAAAGTTGACGAAGACGAAAGCAATCTTACAAGGGCAGCAGGGGATATCAATAGTAGAATATGTTGAGCAATATATAATGCTTCGTCAAGAGTATCTCGATTAGACGCATAACGGATCCCATATCCGATGGTTTCCACTACAAGAGACTCCAATGTTAACAGACAGAAGTCCAAAGAGGAAGAATACGCACGTAGACAGCCGACTAGGATTGGGAAGAACCACTAGGCAGGAGCACGGGTTGGCGAANCCTTGAGGGGTCGCGGGTACGGGTGCCCAAGGGTAAGGGTAAGGGTCAGCCTGGCTTGACCCGTAACCCGCGCAGACCCTTGCGCCTCAGTCTCTAACCAGCGCCGCATGCGCTTTAGAGCACCCAACCCGTTGGTAACCCGCGGGTTCACCCTCACCCTTCCCTATTCCCACGGGTAGGGTTTTCGCGGGTACAGGTGAGGGTTGGGTGGATGACACCCGCGGGTTCACCCGTGCTCTTGCCTATCAGTCGGTCCTTGTATTATTACTGTTTTACGATGCCTCTACCCCTCCTGCAGGCATCTTCGATGAGATTATGGCCATTCCAGCTGCTTTGAATAACGTCGGCACCAGGTCATTCACCGAGTTGGTGACTATATTCGGTGGCGAGAGTGGTTACACAAGGTACGTACCTAACCTGACCGTTCAAGGAGACTGGAATTTTGACTTGTGGTGTACAGATCTGTCTTCAATCCAGTCCCTATCATTGAGTACACCCCAAGAATCCTTGAGGCAATTGTCAATGAGACTCAGGTACTTACTGCTCGTCTTCTTTCATATTCTGGTTCCATGTTCTGATTAACATGTGTCAGTTCTGGTCTGCTCGATTGGGCAACGAGACGTTCCTTTCGTGGGCTGCAGAGCCTATGCTTCCATCCACATGGACTGCCGCCCCCTTGGATTCAGCTTATCCTCCAGCATCTTCCCGTCCTCAAGCGTTTTCCCCCATGAACCTCAATTTCGTTTGGAACTCAACCGACCTTGATGAAGTCTGTTTGGATGCAATCCGGCGCTCAGCAGACCATATTCGTGCTGTTGCAATTGCGGATGGCCAAACCGCCCTAGCTAACGCACCCATCTACCCAAATTACGCGCTTGCTGATACACCGTTGGAGAACATGTACGGTGAAAACGTGGATAGGTTGAAGGCCTTAAAGAAGGTTGTGGATCCTTTGAAGGTGATGGATCTGACTGGAGGCTTCAAGTTTTAGAGTCGAATACTAGCGGTCTCTTACCCTCGTTTATATTTCGGACTGTCCATATGTTAGCTCGGTTCTATAATTAATATTAGGTTTGGTTGAAACCTCTAGTCTGCTGGACTACCGAATGGATGTATGGTAAAACCTTTTCTCTATCGAGTCAAAGGATGGTGATGAGGTCACCCTCGGGACGTCAATCAATGCAATATTTGAGGTTATCCTAAGGCATCGGGCATGCGTCAATGTATCACAGCGAGAATATTCAATCACTTCTCTTGCTTGCGCAAAGAAGTACTTCTTAACTACATTACACTCCATTCTTTCTTCATCTCTTCCGCCAATTTCTCAGCAGCAGCAATGCATGCTCCAGCCTGCAGACATCATCAGTGTTTAAACTTTGACCAGACAGACAGACTAGGTCTCACCGTGTGTCCTGAAACAATCCATGGGAAAAACGACGCATCACATATCCTTAAGCCCTGTACGCCATACACCTTCAACTGCGCGTCGACGACGCCATTTTCTTCCAGAGGTGCCATACGGCATGTACTAGTAGGATGGTACAGTGTCTCAACTCTTTCCTTCACGAGTTTTTCCAGGTCAGCTTGGCTTTCTGGGAAGTGGGGGAAGTCTAGTGCTGAAGTGTCGAGGAAGGAGGAGAGCGGGGAAGCTTGCGCGATACGGTATAAGATACGGAAGCCGAGGGTCAGCTTGTGTAGGTCGGAGGCATTTTGCAGGTATCTGATCCTCAATCAGAATGAGAAAGGGGATCCCAACACTTTTATACTCACTGCGGGTCAACACCAGGAAGGTCGAATGGGTTTGTAGATTTGAGAAATACATTCCCTCGACTCAATGGCCTGTCCAGGCTCCGATGTCGATGTCATGATCTTCAATTTCATATCAAATGACATACCGGAGAATATAGCAATGCAAAGCAAATGTAGGCACGTCGAACATGATATCCCCGTGCAATTTATATGCGAGAGGAGTGCAAAACAGCTCGAGATCAGGACTCTCCTTTCCAGCGGAACTATCCGTAAGATCCAGCCCCTCACGCTCTTCCTGTGAGAAAAGTTTCGGGTCATCTACACGCACGAACGCTGCTGACTCTCCTAACTGAACCAAAGGCAATGAGGGAGCGAGAAGGGGCGGGAAAGGAGAGCACATACGTTCGTAGCCACGGGCCCTCTGCCAGTTAATTGATACTCTACATATGCTTTCCCGAGGCGTAGCACATCCATGAACGACCTGGGTTTGAGGAATCCCGGAGATGTACCGGTCCGATCTTGGAGATACATGTCTACGACGGGATGATCTACGAGATTGCTACCTACTCCTGGAAGATCTTGAATAACTGCTATGTTGTGGGCGGTCAGTTCTTGAGCGGGCCCGACCCCGGAGAGCATAAGTATCTATAGTCGATTTAGTAACGATACAANGGGGGAAGGAGCCGGGAGTATGTACGTGTGGCGTATGAACTGCTCCTGCACTCAGAATGATTTCTTTTTTGGCACGAGCTGTAAATCGAGGAGAGTTTTCCGAGGCAGCGTATTCAACACCCCTCGCACGGGTTCCTTCGAAGATTATGCGGGTAGCATGGGCAAAGGTAGCGACCTTGAGGTTTGGGCGTGCGAGGACTGATGGGGTGAGGTAGGCTGATTCGGAGCTCACTCGTTCACCTTTCGGGCTGACGTAGGTCACTAGAGGAATTGTAAATCAGCGCAACAGAGATTTTGAAGAAATTTCATGCTCACTTATCTGTAAATATAAAATAATTTTTTCAAAAAAACTTAAAAATATGGAAAGGGTAGTAGTTGAANNGCTAGTTGAAGTTGCAAACATACCCTGCTGACACCCATTGTACTTTCTGGACAATTAAAATCAGGTGTGAAAGGAATCCCCACATTGACACAAGCTTTGATGAATGCCTTGGACGCTTCTGAGACAGTATTGAAGTATCCTACGCGTACAGGTCCATCTGAGCCTCTTGTTGTCGTATCAACATCTGGATACAGAGGGTCTGCGACGTATTTCTCGAGCTTGGTAAAGTATCTGTGACACGGAGTAGGCGAGAAGTTAGAAAGACATATGAAGATGAAGAGAGTTATATACCCTCGAAAGTTTTYCCATGCCCAGGAATCGTCGTTGATGACTTCGGCCCACTGATCAAAATCTTGAGGCGCACCATACTGGGCCCTAACCGCGGCATGAGTGGGAACAAAAAGAGAGATAGAGAAAAGAAGAGTACATCTGCGCATTAATAGAAGAGCCTTTGTGGACGGTTAGATTGTTGGCACGTTGGTGACGGAAGGACACTTACATCCACCGAGCATCTTGGCTGGAATGGCCATTAGTGACATTGGGCAAGAACAAAAGATATTGACGGACCTCTAGGCCAAAACCGTTTCCGACCTTGTGCAAACGGTTGCGGTTCGGTGTAGAGATCCCAAACGAACTTTGTGTGGAAGAGCTTGCCATAACCCGAGGGCATACGAACGAGGGAAAGTGCTTGGCCACTGCAGGCCGAGTAAGCAAGAGGTAGTTGGGGATCAGTGATAGGATACACTGACCTCCCACCAGATTCCAGTAGAAGAACACGGGTGGAGGGGTCCTCACTAAGACGCGATGCCAAAACGCACCCGCTTGTACCTACAACTAGTTTGAGACGTGATCTCAGAGAGAAATAGAATCTGTAACGTACCTCCGCCCACTACGATGATATCGTATTCATCATCTCCCTTTCGTTTTCTCTTGCGAGTGTCCTCGATCGAGTGGAGTCTGGTGTGGGATATCCTCCGGAGAAGGAATAGAACAATGCCGATCCCAAAGCTGGTAAACAAGTACCGCGTCCGAGGGTCCAACTTTCGCAGAGCAGTCAAGATTATTTGGGGACTCCACGGGGCCATGAGGCTGGTGTCTTAAGTACCACTCGGTAGACGGTCGTGTGATTCGTTTGCAAGACTCGAGTGCATATAACGTGTTCAGTGCTGACTACTCGTTAGCATGTCTATCCGGGGAGGGCCAAGAAGAGAATATTCGACATAGAATCTGCTGAACGGAATAGACGACGGAGCCCGTAAAATCTATAATAGATTATATTGAAAACCGGGATCAAGGAATTGAACTCCCGGCCGATGGCAATATCATAGCTTGCCTTGCCGCGCGCCTAGTATCTGTATCCCGACAAAAAGAAGGGGCAGATGAAGCACCCTGGACCATAGCTAGTACGTTAATATTGAATAAAAACCGTTCAGATAGAAAATCATAGAATCCTCAATTCACAAGATGACCTTCGATGATCGTGTATTCATCGTGGACTTGTTGAACTCCTGGCCATCTTTTGGCTACCAGCTATCAATAAGTAGAAGCCAAACTTCGAGGATAGGAACCCAATAGAAGAAATTAAAGGTGGGAGGAATGTGTAGCATAGAACACCCGGAGTGTGAACTGACCGCGATGGTTTGTCTGGTTGAAAATTTCTGGAGAGGAAACAACTTAATCTTGCCTGGGATATACCATATCACTATGGGTTACCATCGGTCATGCCACCATTGTGGAAAGACTGATGTATAAACCAGGAGAAACCGTGCCGTGTGAGCAGCTGACGGTGGTCGACGGACGAGATAAACTCGGCGGTGACCACACATACTCAATCATAAGTGCCAGTATGCAAGCCATTCAAACAATCTAGACTGGCAGACTACCATTAGAGGGCAGCTAATCCGAATTTGAAATGAGCTGGAGTGTANTTTTCAAAATAGAGAAGCCAGCAGATTCCGCCGGAGATGAGTCTGTTGGCAAAAGCTGAGTTATTCATTGATGAATCTGGTTGGATCCAGACAATATAATATAATGAATATCAACTTTCCAAACCACTGAAGCGAGAGAATGAGAGCGGGAGATTGAAAGGCSTCGTAGGATAGATGGAGGTCGACTGGATGACTAAGGCGATCTCGGAGAAGCTCTCGAGTCCCGATTAGGCACAATGTCATTCTATTACGATGTGGCGGTGCGTTCCCGCGTCACTTGCCTCCACACTTCCATCCACCATCCATCCATCGACAGTCAAAGTTTACATCACTTTCTCCGCCTTAAATCCTGGCGCTACTCTGGCACATCCTGCAAAAAATCGACCCTTCCCCTTCTTTTCCAGAAAACATCCAAAACGAAGAGCAACCCAAAACCCCACAACAACATCCTCACAGTCGCCAAATCCAAATCCCCAACAAATGCCGCCCATAGAGCCGGACAGTCCACCATCAAAAGCTAATCTCAAAGCCTGGTGGCAGCATTTCACTGCACCAAAGAAAGAGGGCGAGAAGGGTACATCATTCTCCTTTTTGCCTCCGTCCTATAGATTCTCACCATTCACTTTTGTCCAGAGCCAGAGGAGCATCCGGTATTCGGGAAACCACTCAAGGATAGCCTGAAGTATGCCAGTGTGCAAATATCAACAGCGAATGCGAACGGAGAGCTCTACGTCTGGGGTTACATCCCTGTCGTCGTCGCCAAGTGGTCCGTAAATCCAATTCCATTACCACATCTCTGTTCTTATTTCCTTGCAGCGGTCTTTATCTGAAGGAGAATGGTATTAACATTCTGTTCTACGGCTCTATCACTGTTCTCACTCCATCATCCAGCAACTGAAGTAGCGGGCACATTTCGTGTCAATGGTTCCAACAAGCGTATGCGGGAACTTCAGGCCGCATTTGAAACTCCTCCCAAGGTGCGTAACGTACAATGCGCTCTTATCAAATTTCTCATAATCTGCTCCTCAGTATGGCAAAAACTTGGATTGGAAGAAGGAAACCTATAACACGCATGACGTCGCCAGCGTCTTCCGAAGATACCTCACTCAGATGCCCGTACGTCGCTTGTAATAACTCAGAATCCTGTTAGCTAATGTTTTAAACAGGAACCTGTTATACCTCATGATATGTACCACGATGTGAGAGTCCTCATTTCACGCTTGCATTCCTCATGCTCACAACCCTTATAGTTTCGAGATGCCCTAGGTGAGAATTGCCCCTTTCCCACAAGAGCGTTTCAGCATATTAACCATCCGGGCCCCAGCCAAGAAACCCTTTAATCAAGACGAAGTAATCGCCACCTATAAACGACTAATCCGCTCCATGCCTCGAGCAAACCAATATCTTCTGTTGTATGTTCTAGACCTCCTGTCTGTGTTTGCTCGCAAGTCGGACAAGAATTTGATGACCGCAGCTAGTATGTACGCAGTCTTTGGGCTGAGGATGAGCTAACATCACGGAATATAGACCTCGCAGTGATATTCCGGCCAGGATTAATATCACACCCAAACCACGAACTCTCGCCGCCTGAACATGCTCTGAGTCAAAGAGTGTTAGAATTTTTGATCGCCCAGCAGGATTGGTTCATGCTTGATATCCCGCCACCACCTAAGAATGTGCCTGGATCACCAACGTCCGCGATCTCAGATACAGATGACATCACTGTGTTCCCTAGTTCAGACGAGGAACACACTCCCGGTAGTGGGTGGAAGTTGGTAGGAAGTGATAGGAAGACAACTGTGGCAAGGAGGAGGACGACGGTGGATCGAGATCGTGAGTTGGCTATGCCTTCTGTTGAGCATCTGACATACTAACGTCTAGGCTGCCTTTAGATCGGCCAGCCCCTGTGGATGCGAGTTTATCTCCTGTGAAGGAGCATCCTCAATCATCAAGAGAAGACCCACCACATACTAGTCCTGCTGTGGTCACACGGAGCCGTACACTGCCGTCGCAGAGGAGAGGACCATCTTCGACAGCGTCGTCTGATGCGAGCGCTCCCACAGAGAGAGCGAGAGTCTTGAAGAAACAGAAAAGAGCCTCCTCGTCACAACCCAGAACTCGGACAGTTGGGGAGCCTCCAGCATCTGCAGCTACATAACGCTGTCTGCCACACTTGCGTATTTATATATCTCCCGTTGTGCGACCTCCCCCTCCATTCACTCCTCCGTTTTTGTGACTCCTGTGACCCCTCACTTCATTTCTTGTTTATCTTTGCCGTCCTTTTTCCTTCCCCCTCTCCATTGCTATCTGCTTACTGTTGACGGACTATTGTGTTCTTTATTATGCCATCCCGCTCTGCTCAAACTTATAANTTTCATTCCCTTGCCCCGTTCGCTCTCCTTCTGTCAGACTTTTATTCATGGGACACGTTTTGGCATGTTATACTTAATTGTTGTACTATACCGCTTGACGATACATTTTCTTTTGACGATACATTTTCTTTTGAAATAGAGTTAAATTGCGCCCCCRCCGCAGCGCCTGGCCCGTGCGCGCAGTGTCCTAAAATATGCATCGAGCTGCGCTAAATATAATACGTTGGCCAGGGGGTGAGTGTGTTCTGAAAATAGGACACTGAACAGCCTTTCTTTCTATCTCTCACTTTCATTCCTCAATTTTCTCATTTCTTGTTGAATTTTCGGAATTACTGCGAATAACTTATGAGCCACAGTCCTTACCGAGATAGTCCTCCTCAGAGCAGTGCAGGAGGAGCGCAGGATTACTATAATACTGTTCCTGTGAGTTATCTTGCATTCCTATGCTTCGTGGGTGGGAAGACTGACTCTAGAGAGTATAGCCAGCACACCAGCTATCGGATTATCATTCCTTGAATAACAACTCTCAGGCAGACATCCCACTGGCCAATCGAGCTTCGGCAGGGCAGGATTCCACAACACATTTCAACGCCTACCATGACCTATCAGGCAACACTCCTTCTAATAACATAGGGAGGAATGAGAATTGGATAGAAAAGGGCGCTTCATCGTCAAACGGAAGTGGGAAGAAGAAATGGGTGAGTAAATAAGCACTTGACTCAAACCCCTGCTGGCTAAATGGTTAATAATAGATAATCGGGGGTTGTGCGCTGGCGGTGATTATTGGAGGTGTTGTGGCGGGAGTCGTGATCTCCAGGAATAATTCCTCCGCATCGTCTTCTTCCTCTTCTTCGTCGAGTACCTCTGGGGATCCTAGCTCGTTTGCGAAAGATGCAAATTTGGTGCAATCGTTCTATGGTATTGCCTATACGCCGGAGGGATCGCAATTGCCGAATTGTGGCAATTCTTTAGGTAGGTTATGGTATGCATTGAGTCGGAGATGAGCCTGATGATCCTTGTAGATGATATTATCACTGATATTCAGGTGAATTATATTGCTATGGGCTCTTTCTTTGTTAATTGCTGACCNTTTTTTTATAGCTGATGTCTCAAATCACAACAGTATGTTTTATGTATTGTTGAAAKCCAGATATCTTACTCTCGTACAGCGTATACGTCTCTATGGTGCTGACTGCAATCAGTCCGCATTAGTGGTGAGTTTTTCCCGTTGCATTGKGCTTTGAGTCCGGCTGATTACTATACTTCCAGCTCGAAGCCATCGAGCAGACGAAAACAAATCTCACGGTCTGGTTAGGGAACTACCCAGCGGCGTCGGACGGGGGTGTAGCCTATGAACGACAGAGGGATCTCATCACCGACGCTATCAAGACGTATGGAACTGACCATATTGAAGGGATTACCGTCGGAAATGAGTTCATTTTGAAGTCAGTTCCAACTATTTTAACAACCCCGCAGCTGCTGATTATAGTTCTCGTGTAGTTACTTGAATACCCAGGGAGCTACTGATCCAAACGGAGCCGTAGGAAATGCGGGTGCTGCTCTACTCATTACCAACATCACTGATATGAGGACTACGATTGAAGGGATGAATCTGGATAAGAAGATACAGATCGGGAATGCTGATGCTGGAAGCTATTTCAACGATCTCGTCTTAGAGGCAGTGGACTATGGCGTACTTCCTTTTGTCATTTTTTCATCGTTTCTTGGTTGACTTCTGGTCCAGCTGTCCAATGTGCATCCATGGTTTGGAAATGTCAGCATTGATARTGCCGCGGGATGGACATATGAATTCTTTCAGGAGAACAATGTGAATCTGGCATCGACGCTCTCGAACAAGCCTGATATGTATATCGCAGAAACTGGTGAGCCCAGAGGAAATGATACYAGTATGATTCCCGTGTTTGACTAGACATAATTTAGGGTGGCCCACTGTGAGGCGCATTGTCCCTTTCTTTAGGTAGTGACTTATCCATCCGATTCAGGCATCTTCAGATGCAGGTAATGAAAGCAATGGACCATCCACTGCATCCGTTGCCARCCTTCAGGCATGTGGCGGCGTTATCCGTAACCGAGCTCGAATCTCATCATAT
Organism: Chondrostereum purpureum; assembly: GCA_004354395.1. Lineage (NCBI taxonomy): Eukaryota > Fungi > Basidiomycota > Agaricomycetes > Agaricales > Cyphellaceae > Chondrostereum > Chondrostereum purpureum. Next base: position 24,300 of record LBLO01000033.1, on the reverse strand, counting down.
CGTTCGTTTACTTGCAGACTTTCCTGGATACCTTCGTATGCCAGGCCAATACAAACGGCACGAAGTATTTCTTCTTCGAGGTGGAGATTATATTTCGTATGCCTCTATTGTGATGTACTCACCTGCCTATTTACTATAGTTCTTCGATGAGAAATGGAAGGTTGGTCCTGTGTCCTCGGCGTTTTGCTGGATCTTTCATGAGCTAACCCATCGTTTAGGATGATACCTACGGTGGTGTTGAAGGCTGGTGGGGTCTGTTCAATTCCAAGTGAGTCCTACTCTCCTTATTCGTCGGACACCGATGATGACCGGTGAATGAATTGTAGCCGGACTCTCAAGGAGGGTCTTACTATTCCTACATGCTAATGGCATTTACATCTCTCTCTCGATGGACAATTACATCCATGGACATTTGCCACTTCGAATCCTAATAGACATGTTATCATATTAACTGAGCATTGCAATGTAGCTAAGATAAGTAAGGTTTGGCAATGTAAGCAACAAGAAAGCGCGCTGGGCTCCTGGAGAGACTTGAATCACGATTCACGGTCTGATTTACCCTTACTTTACGTCCCAAAACACCCCGCGAGGATCCCCGTGAAGCCCCNATGAAGCCCCTGATCCAAGACGGAACACGGCGTATTTTGACATTTTCTGCCAATAAGATTGCATCAAAGAAGTGATCCTAGCCTAGGGTTTCTATTTGATTTGCCGGAACACACACCTTCAGGATCATCATCAGCTTGACCTCCAACTTCCTTCATCCACTGCATCACTAACTACCCCATCTTGGTATTTGGGCTCCCACATACCTGCTTGAGAATCAGCTCCGGTTGTCGGAAAGTAGCGAGGGAACAGCATTGTTGCTCGTCTGATTCGATGCACTCGGTGTACAAAGGCCTTATTGCTGGATTCTCGGCAAGTTTGGTCTTCTCCAGCTGTCCCCCATGTCTTCCCCAGAGAGCGAAGCCTTACAAGAGGCCTCCGAAAGAGCTGTTTTGGCTGTTATCATGAGCTTCTTGGCCTATGGTGAGTTACTTGTCGCGTCTTTCAAAATATTTGTTAGCAAATAAATAACCCGCGCGTTAGGAATCCATGTAACGATAGCACTCGGTGTGCTATATGTTATTCAAGGAACAAAAGAGCGTAATAGATTTTATACCCAACAAATAATCTACGTCTTGTCTCTCATTATACTGGGGACGTTCAATGTGGCGTTATGGATCGCCAATACCGTCCGAGGCATAAGAGCCATGTTCATGACAGAAGATGAGATCGACGCTTTTATGATGGATGTTCCCGTGGGATACGTCGTAAATGGCGCAGGATATAGTGCGACAGCCCTTGCATTGACAAGTTTGTGTAATGGGTTTCTGGTGAGCAATTTTTTGTGAGAGAAATTCATGATTATTGAAGACCAAAATAGATCTATCGCTGCTATGCTATCTGGGGGTCGATAGGGAAGTGGATTGCAGCTCCTCTCGCTGCAATTTACGTTGGGACTGTTGGTAAGCTTCACCACAGTTGTTAGGTCTGTTATCGAGTTCTGATGTAACAGCTCGATAGGAACGGGATTCGTTGATGTTCTACTCTACTGGAACCACATGCGTCAGCATGGGATGACCGTTTACAAGCTCATCCACCATCTCACATTGTCTTACTGGGCTCTTGTGATTTCCCTCAACGTGCTCACGACTGTATTGATTGTCTCTCGCATATTATATATGCGACAGAGCGTCACTAGTGTTATTGGCAGGGAGTACGGTAAGATATATGTGGGGATCGCGGCGTATTTGGTAGAGTCGTCGATGTTGTACACCCTTGCTGCCATCATAGGATTTGCGATGAATTGGTGGATATTCGGACCATTGGTTGCTCCTCCACAAACATCGTTAGTGTTGTTGTCTATGGAGATCAGTCCATTTAACCCGTACCTCGCACATATTGAGGTGAGTACCAATTTTCTCGTGACACGGAAAGTGAGAGTGTTTGTTGATATGATTTCATAGTGCATTGCGTCCGAACTCATAATTCTACGCGTGGCGCTTGGGCGCGCGTGGACACATTCCACGGGAACTAGTAGTAGTGCAGATTCAGGATGGCAGTGGCGCGCGAATCCCACATCAACATCCAATTCCACCTTTACCTCCGCACCGCCGTCTTCCGCAATACCATCAATATTGGGAGGTTATAAAAGGCCTTCTCCAGCAGTGCTTGATTTAAGAGCAGAGAACCGTGATGTGGTGCAGACGTCAAGGGAAGAGGTCGGTAGCTCGAGGGATGACTTTGAGATGGAACTGCGTAGGAAGTGAGTGGTGTATCTCAGAGAAAAATCGGCATGATATTGCCAGCTACATACGTGTATATATTTMTTGTAACATAATCCGGGTCGCCTCTTATATGTAACCTTTTTAATGAGACCTACTACACATCCGTCAGATTAGATTTTGATTGCTGGAATACGATCGAGGCGTGGAACCAATGAACAGTGTGGCGTCACAGGAAATGACAAAGGCATGTGATAAATCGGTGCCTCGGGTTCTTTGACAGATGCGGGGCAATTGATTTGCCTTGGACCCATACCACCACTACCCATATCCATGCCGTCCACGACGGCTACGACGACGACAATTCAAGCTAGTCCGACTGTTAGAACGATAACTCTGTCTCCCTCACTTCCCCCCTGCAGCGCGTCTTCAAGCAATGCGGCCGCTACCCTTCGTAGCTTGTACAACCAAGCAGCGAGAGCATTTCTGAACAAAGATGTAGCTTTAACACAGAGCTTAATCGAATCTGCTTTCTCCACATTGCAATCTCTTCCCATGGATCCATCTCTAGCTGTTTATAGGAACAAGTGGGACATTCTTCGGATTACTCTGGAAACGACTGTGCGGAGTTCTTCGTCAGTAAAGGTTCCAGAGGGACTGGAGGAGTTGGTGTTGCAGCCAGCGCAGGGCGTTGTGCAAGGGATGTATCAGAGGTCACTGGAGTTGGCTGTTGGGAAGGATGCGAGGGCAGGCTGTTTACCATCACAAGTCATGTTAGCTTTAGTCCATGCAAGCCTGAAGTTCAGCCATGCTGAAGCTGGCAGGACAATGGTGGAGGATTGGCTCGCCCGGAGGCACGAGGGAGACCTAGAGGACGCAAAACATGGTTATAGGAGCGTATTGGATGTGTATTGCCTCCAAGTTCTTCCTCGTCTAGGAGAGTGGGATTACGCTAGGGAATTCTTGGAGTATGAGAATGAATTAGCAGAGGATGCTAAAAAGGTAAGAGGTATTCTGTACTCCGCTGTATGCATCTCACCATGGTACTTTGGGATAGGATTTGAGAGACCAGCTGAGGAAAGCGGAAGATGAAGGCATACGCGCCAAAGCTTTGTTGACAACAATGGATTCAAGGAAATCTTCGTTGACGTCGGGATCTACATCGTCCTTAGACATTCCACCATCATCTTCTCGCACGCACTCTCCCGCTCCATCTACGTCCTCTTCATCTTCATCTCTGTCTACCACATCTACACATACTATCGTTCCTTCGACACCCCGACCATTTCGAGCCACTCAGCAGGCTCAAGGGCTTTCATCACTGAGCCCTATGCCTTCTACCTCCAAAATAATCTCTGGATCGTCTTCAGTCTCTTCAGAAGGCACAGTCAAACACAATGGCCACGCCCACCCCCCTCTTGACGCCAAGAAGAGTCCTGGGAAGAGACAGAAAACTACGAGCCGAACCCCTTCCTCGTCTTCAAACGCACATCCACTCACTGTCTCCCGCTCTCCCCATATCCCACCTGCTGTTCGATCTCGGACGAATATGAGCACGTTCGAATTAATCAAGGAAGTGGTTATACAGTATCTATCAGCGAACAAGATGAACCCTTTTATTTTGTTACTTGCGATCATCATCCCTGTATTGTCGTTGATCATTCGAATGCGGCATCGGAAAAGTGCCACCACAGCTGCTGGGGTAATATCGACTGTCAACACGGCTGATATGGTTAGAAGGAGACTGAAGGCTGGTGAGAGTGGGCTTCTGCGGCGGGCGTGGAATGAGGTTGTCAGAACTGTAGGAGATACTGTTCGAATGGGCGGGAGTGGACTGGTGTAGGACCCAGTAGGATTTACCTTATATATTTTTAAATATCATATACGTTCTATGTAGTTTGTCTTCGGAGAGCTCCCAGGACCTATGTACTCAGCGCTGAGATGCACTCCATCCTGGTTGCGGCCCGTATGCTGACATAAGATTCGCGTACACGTGACGGTTCTGTTCTCTGGAAGTGTCCCGATTTGGAAAGCAGTTGAACCTGCTATTGACCTCGTTGCTTTCGCCTACCAACCAACCTATCCCTTAACCACCATGTTCAAAGGAATTCTGCCYTCGTCGAAGAGGGTCAACTCTACCGACTTCACGATGGTCACTCCTCTGGCCGACCAAAACGTCAACGTCGCGGCCAATGGCATGCCCCAAACATCCTCTAAAGCAACCAACTACAAATCAGGCATGCTATCCAGCAAAGGATTTCCCTCAAACGCAGACAAAAGACAGCGATCAGCTACAAAAGGACGTGTACCTCCTCCTCAAAATGACCTTGAGATGGACGTGGCTTTCGACAGACTGTTGGTGGGTAGAATTCAACCACAACTTAATCAATCGAAATTCTTACATCTCTCAACTAGGATGATCTACAAATCCCATCCTCGCTACGACCCAAGCTGAATGGCATGGATGCGACGGTCAAGGCTGCCATGCTCAAATCGTCCACCGTCCTAGACTTGCAACTTCCAAAGGCTGTACCGTCGCCGCCGTCCACCCCACGTTCCATGGCTCTTCGCAGGACCAGGAGCATAGACTCTCTACCTACATCTCAGGACTCGTTTGACTTTGACGAGTTAAAGCCACCACAGCTTCCGTTCGCTCCTTCCCGTCAAGTCTCTGCTTATCATCCGCCTTCGCCCCAAGGAACCCCACGTAAGGCTAGCACGCACTCCAGGGGCGTGTCTATGGATACTTCAGGCTGGAAGTCCGGTAGTCAACTCAATCTTCTCGCGTCCAAGTCTGTTACAGATTTAACCCTACTGGGATTGGGAGGAAAACCAAGTAACAAAGGACCGGCAGCAGCGAAGCACCTGACACCGGTCAAGATTATCAGCATCTTGTCAGCTAACTCAAGTACGCAGCTTGATATCGAGATTCTGAAGAAGCTAAGGCTATGCCTGCGTAATGAAGCTGCCAGGTTCGTTTATCTCGTCACTCTACTACCTAGTGTATCTGAGATTCTGCGTATAGTTGGACTCAAGACTTCCTCGGCCAAGGAGGATACACAGCGTTGCTCACAAGGTTGAACGAGCTACTAGAGGTTGAGTGGAGGTCAGTACATTCCTTTGTTCCATGCCACTCTTTCTGAACTTTCTCCGTTAATCAGGGAGGAACAACACGATGACCAAGCTCTTCATGAACTCCTCCGCTGCTTCAAAGCGCTGTCGACTTCTTCCATTGGTGCCTCCGCGCTCCGCAGCTCATGCCCAACGCCCTTCGTCCAACTTACAGCCCTCCTGTATTCGGATAAAAAGCCTGGAGACGTCCCCACGCGACAGCTCATCGTCGAACTTCTTCTCATAGTGTTCGAACTTTACCCTCCCTCATCTCTACCCTCCAGCGGCAGTTCATCTCGTCCGCGTAGAGAAGAGGCGTGGGAGACCGAGTCGCTCATTGCTGGTAGTAGTCTCATAACGTTACCCCCGCCACACAAGACCCTCTATTCCTTTGTTCGCTCATTGCTTTTGACACCCGCCCCTCCGCCAGCGGAAGCGCCATCTGTGCCTCTATCCCCTCACGAATTCATTGAGAACTTGCATAAGCCGAGGATCTATAAGACGTACTTGCAGGAGCTATCAGATGTTTGCAGGGACTACTTCTGGGTATTTTGCCACCCTAACAACACTGTCTGGGTGTTGTCGGAGACGGACGAAGGGCGAGTTGAGAAACCCAGAGCTCCTGGGGGTATGACCGGCGGTGTAGAATTTGAGGCCATGGGGTACTTCGTAAGTCATGTCTTGGCCTTAGAAAAGTTCAATTTCTTAAATCGTTTATGTTATAGACTACGCACCTGAAGCTGTTGAACGCCATTGCAAAAGCTGCCGCCGATTTGGGCTTACCAAGGGACCATGAGCTTTCAGCGTATAGGTTCCACGAAGATTTGTTCCTTTCAGGATTGGAGAGGATCATCGTGGTATGCTCATCCACACTGTTTCAACATTGATACACGGCTCACTATTTTTGCAATGCAGGTATCAAGAAAAGCTTCGACGACGTACTATCCTACTTTGCATCTTGAACTGGCTCGATACATGGCACATGCTGGACGAGCAGGATATGAGATCCCCTGGACGGTGTCGAGGTTGATGGGACCTCCACCCGCAAGCGCCTGCAAAATTGCCCCTGCGAGCAGGGGATCGACTCCTCCGACATCCTCTGGAAGGAATACACCTGCGGGAATGAGGTCGACTCCGCAGCGACGAGTTCAGTGAACCAGACAGACAGTACAGTGTCTACGATGAGTCGATTTTTACGATGAAGACGACGATTGATTATGATACCTTGACTTGCTACATGTAATACCACCACGACATCTATCTTCCCTTTCATTTTTTGCTACACCTTATTATGACCTCAGGCCCAGAGTGCCTTTCATTACATACTTTGCATTTCTCTGCCTCATATGCCATGTATTTGCGTATGTACAGCACATCCATACATTTTGCAGCTTGCTTTGCCGATTGAACCAGAAGACCTGAGTCAAGCAGTGGAAGGAGAGATTTCGAACTCGAAGCCTTGCTCCCGAAGGCGAAAATCTAGGAAAATCCTCCGCAATTGCGTATGTGGCGTTAAGATATCTCAATTTGTACCCGGGTCCGTAGTGATCTCTAATTTTCTTCTTCAGCCTTCACCTTCAAGCTTCATCCCTCAATTTTTAATCTGTCATGGACGCCACCATGTCTCCCCCTGTGCGCATCCAACCTATAAGCTTAAAGCCGATATCCGTGAAACAGACGGAAAAACGTCTGGATGCCTTTTTGGCACAGAGGGAAGCTGCAGGTGGTGGTGGGAATACTGCAGTCACGGTCCAACTTCAGAAGCTGAGAGATGCGTTGAGAGAAGAGAGAAAGAAACCGTGAAAACTGAATACAAGTAAGAGACGGCAGATCTCTGGGCAAATGCTTTGCATACTGATTGATATGTTTTGAACTAGCCTTGTTTGAACGACGCTGTCAATGTAAATTTCCAAGATTATTGTTGCATGAGCTCCGCCAACATATCCATATCGAAGCAGGGCCCAGGGCCGTTAGCTCTAGCCCTTTCCGTGAGCCAAGCTCCTGGTCTCAGAACTCTCGCGAGGTGTTATTATTGCTTAGTCTATTGAATCGCGTTTCCACCCTGAACTTTCGCCAATGCTTCGACCGGTTCTTAACAAGCCTCCCTTTTGACAGTTCGCAATGATACCGTTGATACAACGATCAAATGAAATCAAGCGATGTCACAAGATAAGTAAAAGAGTGTAACATTGAGCAAATAGATAGCAAATGAGGAGTAGTGTGGAAATGTGGTGGAAATTAAAAACTTCTCTTGACTCTTCATCTTCAATTAAAATTGAAACCTCCTGCTAGATCCATCACACCTGCCGGGTCTACTTTCGTCTTCAACGCCTTCAATCGATCGACATTTTCCGCATACATATTTTGCAGGGGTGTATCATACATCGCATAGTTGGGGTACAAAGGCGCGCTGATGAGGCCTTGCTGACCTTCTGCGGCAGCAATAGAGCGAATTCTCTCAGAAGAGCTCCGAACAGCCTCGTGAAACTTATCGTCGAGACTGGGCAGGAGCCAGGCGAAATAAATGTTCAAGGGGAGGAAAGCTCGATCGCGAGAGGAGGCAGGTGGGTAGGCTGCATCGGCAGGGGAAGTAGTCCATGTCGATGGCAAGAATGGCTCGACATCATAGGAGACGAATGTTGATCCGGACAGGAACAGGTCAGAGCCCCAGAACTAGACAAAGAAGAGGTCAGTGATAAGGGGGAACCTTTGTAACTCGTGGGGATAACACTATATACCTTGGTTTCATTCACGATCGCATCCAGAACAGCAGGGGTGTACTGGGTGAGAGGTACTGAATTGAATACCGTTCTGCGAGAAAGAGATGTTAGAGTTGGGGACTAAAAACTCGCGTTCGGGTTGCGCACCTCGTGTTACCAGTGAGATTAGCAGGCGAAACTAGAACCATGGAAAGAAAAGATCTGGTCTTAACGTCCTTGGTGAAATGCGGAATCGCTAGGAAATCGTCGAAAATACCAGCTGGGGGCTCGGGGGCATCGTAGAAGAGGAGCTGAGAGACACCGGGCTGGATAAAGATCAGGATCTACTAGAGTGAAGTACGCTCCGCAAGAACATTCACCTGGGCAAGGAGGGAATTGTACGTAGTGATAATGGCTGCTTTGGGATCTGTGACATTGGCCGAGAATGCCGCCGTGGCGGCGTTGACTTCGTCTAACTGCCCTTCTGTAAAAGTAATCAGGCCACCCTACGAAAACCAAGGTCAGGATCAAGCCACGGGATATATTGTTCATCCTGATTAAGCATACCCAAACATCCGTCTGTGGGAACGTCTTCAGGGTAAACTGGGTGACAATGCCCTGTGGGAGCTAGGTGAGCGACACCCGGAGAGTTCAACCTGTCACTGGGTAGACCAAAACATACGAAATTATTCAATCCACCCTGTCAATTTTATCATGTCAGAAACATACTCAGGTACAGAATCTCAGAAGGAAAACACTTTACCTTGAGGCCAAAGAATAATTCAGAATCGGAATCAGCTGTCACAGTAAGAATTTCTCCGGTGGGCTTGACTAGTTCGATTGCTGTGAGAGTATCTACAGTCAGGCCATACTGATTGCTCTTCCATGAGTACCCTGAAAAAGGTTTTCAACCTCATGATCAACGCTACTTCTTTTAACAAGTTAGAATGACTGACCTCCTCCGAGGGTGAATCCTGCCACACCCACACCAGTGACCCTTCCTCCGACGACATTTACTCCATGAGGGGCGAGTTGAGAATATACATCATCCCAGACCAATCCTGCCCCGATAGTTGCCGTCTGAGTCTCGGCATTGTAATCTACGTTTGAAAATCGGTACATAGCAATATGGACACCCTCAGTTGACGAGAAGCCGGCATTGGATGCGTGGCCCCCTCCTTTGACCTAACGAGCATGATGTTAGTGCAATTGGGAACAAAGAAGCAGGGATGACGAACGGCAAAGGGTGTCCGTGTTTCTCCAAGGATCCCAAGCTGACGATGAGTATTAGTGGATATTCAAGGCAAACATCGACACAACGTACAATCACGGCAATATCTTCAGCTGTCCCAGGCTCTACGCTGCAAGCCGACCTTTGGGTGCTAGAAATGGCCCAGTGATAGATATCCTTCTCGTATAGCCAATGACCTTCCGACTTTGAGTCAGGGATCGCGAAGGTTGTCCATGTACAGGAATCACTGACCAGGCCAGTAGACATCACTGGCGTCCGAGATAGCATCCTTGATTTGAGAACAGACATCTGCGTAAGCCACGGTGCGGACAGCTGGAGTCGCGAGTGCTGCTAGAGGGAGTGTTAGCAGAAGCAGATGCTGTAAAAGGCCGTCCATGTGTGGGGGAGAGGAGTGAAAATCCACAAAAGAAAAGGGTTACAAAAGGGCGGTTTTTAAATAGGCCATAATCTGGCGCCGAGATTAAWTTTTTTAACCTTTTCGCGACCGAAGACGTACATTTCCGTTACCAGCACCGTGAATGGAATCGGGAAACTTTCTTGACATAAAACAGATCTCTTCAGATCTCTCCGCGAGTTTATCACGTCAAACCAGACTGTATTCGGCAACATCCTATCGAATTTCTCGATCGATTCAACTCCAAAAGTGACTGAACATAACGCTACAATCTTGGTGAAACGCTCGAAAATCACAAGTGTAGCCCAGCGCATGTCGAGATAGAAATATAGACCAATGGTGTGACAAAGAAGTGTTCCAGAACAAAGTCGTCCGAAGGTATGCTTGGCCTCACCCGAGTTCATTCATGACGGTAGCAATGCTATGTAGACGAGGAATCAGCTGGACGCCGATCACCTATTCTAACCCCGATACGGGCANGCTAACTGGAGGCGCCGTCAGACTATCCAATAAAACCCAAGTGGCGTAGGTTCAAGGGAGCTCCTGGATAGTGCTTCTATAAAATTGGACAATGACACTTCTATTCTAGGTGCCTGAAACGATGGCTATCGTCAGTTGAGTCGAACATGTCGATAAGTGTCCATGCGTACAGTCTACTGGTATCGTTTTGCCCCATGTGCCCAATACTGGAAGTCACTGATACAACCCTTCTTTCAGAACATATTCTAGAATGCGAGAGGGAATCATGCGGGAACACTCGTCTGTTCTCCCGGTACGGATTGCATCGCGAATGGCACTGGAGCTGATGTTCATAATATCTGTTCCCAGCTCTATCATACTGACGCGTTCATCAGAAATATTCTCTTTCGAGAAAAAGTCTTCCATTGTAACGCGGAGACGGTGCTCTGACGACGAATCTGTCGAAGGATAGGAATTCGGAGAACGAGTAGCGCACACAACATGCGACCCGTCTCCATCTGGTGGAGACGCAAAGAGCTTGCGTAGAGATAGATTCATGTTTTCGTAGTACCTCGGTGCAAAAAGGCGCTCCAGTGTGTCAAATCCTAGCAAGAAAGTAAGCCGTGGGGATACGGTGCCCTGGAACTTGTCGATCAAGTATTTGCGCAATATTCCAGATTTCCCGACAAACGTTGGCTCATCTATGATTGCTATGGCCACATTTCCGGGTATTTTATGGGACGTATCCTCGAAAGTGGTGATATCCTGGGCCAGCCGCATCATCATCTCCAGTCGCTGCTCATAGGTTGCATCACTGGGGYCGAGCTTTTTGTCTGCGTTAGTTATCGAAAGAAGCAGTAGTTTCGCATCATATTCTGCAGATGAATTAGGCCTAGGATGGTTTGCTAAGGCAAGATGGGCGAAGGTAGGTGGATTGAATGAAGAGTCGAGGACTGCGATATGCAAGTCTCTTTTTTCCTTGACATCACTAGGAAACGGCCACTTTGGGTGAGACATAAAAACTATCTCAATCGGGAGAGTAGATGTACGATGTTTGAAGCCATTGAGGACATTCGTAAAAGCCATACTAGCTGGAAGATGGTCGAAGATGGTTGATGACAAGAAGATGTGTAGCGGTCCGGTCTCCCGATGGGACTGTGATAGCATCATGTGACTTTAATCACAGCGATGATTTGATTTGAATTGCAGTCACTTATTACTTCGACCTCTTTGACTTCTACCTCCATCATGCAAAAGGACAACGACGGCTTCATTATCGGAGGTGGGATCTTCTTCATCCCGAAAGCTAGCGAACTCACTGACTTGACTCCCTAGCCCCGGCCCCAGAGGCTTCAACGCAATCGAATCAACCAGGCAAACTTTCTACTACAGCTCTCTCATTTCTACCACTCATCGTACAGCTTTGGTAGAACCCACAGGAGATGACCTGGTTGCCAATACTTTTGAAGTTGACGTGAGTATTCTCTCCTGAATTTCGCTTGGCTCTCTACTTTAGCTCGATTCACAGGTCAAACTCGCAGATCAACAAGCAAACCCCAACTCTCCGCTGTTTAGTGTTAGAACATTTGAAGAACTTGGACTGTACGGATTCACAAACAATTCACATGCTTTGATTTAATAAGGAATCTCCGTAGACACCAGCACCTTCTCCAGGGTATCTATGGGATGCACTTTACGAAACCCTCGAAGATCCAGGAACGCGCTTTACCCCTTCTCCTATCAAATCCGTACGACTATAGACCTTTTATTCAACTTGGAGACGTGTCTAAAACGCGGCGCTTTATAGTCCGACCAATATGATCGCCCAATCTCAATCTGGCACGGGAAAGACCGCTGCATTTGTCTTGACTATGCTCAGTCGCATCGACTTTTCTGTGCATCAGCCCCAGGTTCTTATCAGTCTCCTGAAACTTGCTCATGATTCGAGGACTTATAAATGCCATAGGCTCTATGTCTTGCTCCAACACGAGAACTGGCTCGACAAATTATGACCGTTGTTACCACCATGGGGCAGCACACTCCCGTCCAGACTGAGTATGCAATCAAGGAGAGCGTACCCAAAGATGCTACCAAAATTACAGCGCATGTCATTGTCGGTACTCCTGGAACCATGGATCGTTTGATCAGGACACATGTTTTGAAGTTGGACCATATCAAGGTGTTCGTCTTAGATGAGGCGGACAATATGCTGCACGCAAATTTGCTTGACACAACGTTGCGGGTGAAAAAGTAATTAGTCTTATCGCTTTCTTAATGCTCATACGACTCATATTACTCCCAGTGCTTTACCAAAGAAGAACAAAGACGGAGTAGCTCCTCAGATCTTATTATTCTCCGCCACTTTCTCCGATGCGATTCGTGGATATGCTAACAGAATGGTTCCCAATGCCAATAAGATCGAGCTTAAGAAACAAGAAGTAAGCGTTGATAATATCCGACAATTCTACATGGATTGCAAGAACAAGGAACATAAATACGAAATCCTTGTCATGCTCTATTCACTCTTGACCGTTGGTCAGAGTATCATCTTCTGCTCGGTGGGTATTCGGTTCACTGCTCTATAGCATACACTCATCGCGCTATTATTCGCAGCTTCGTAATACAGCGGACCAAATCGCAAAACGGATGACAGATGANGGCCACAAAGTCGTTTCTCTGCATGGGCTAAAGGACGCAAGTGAGCGTGACAAAATTATCGACGAGTTCCGAAGCGGTCTAAGCAAGGTATCTGCGTTTAAACCCTACACGATCGAGCAACATGCACATTTTTGTTAGGTCTTGATTACAACGAATGTTGTTGCAAGAGGTATCGACATCAGCCAGGTCAACCTTGTGGTCAACTACGATTTGCCTTTAGTGAATGAAGGCGGAGATTCAGGAATGGATAGAAAAGGGGACGATAGAATAGACCTCGAAACTTACATCCACCGTATCGGTATGTGAAATGCCCACCGCTGATGACTGCTGGCTCATCCTGATTTGTAGGTCGGACGGGGCGCTTCGGGCGCAAGGGTGTCTCAATCAACTTCGTCCACAACGAGAAGACCATGCAGCAGATGCTAGAAATAGAAAAAGCCACAGGGAAAAAGATCGAGCCTGTTTCCACCGATTCAATCGAGGATATGGAGGAGGTACAGTGGTCATTCATTTTTTAGTTGTTTGTACGAGACTAACATTGTCTGGTGCCACTTAGAAAATGAAGAAGGCTCTCAAGTAAAGACCACGGGATCACCTTGCTCTAACTGCACTGTAATATCTGTAATGTATCTAATAATTTGGTTACTTCATCGAGTGTGGCCGTAGTTGTGAGAGATAGATTCAGTCATGGTAAATCTCTGGAACACAGAACATGCTTTCTGGACACTCAAAAATATCACAACCAAGGTAAAGAGAGAGAAGAAATCTATGCATTCGTGTAGTGGTAGTATTACGTAATATATTGGTACATTTTGAAACTAGGAATCGTTGCAGACGTAGGCGTGAAAAAACAGTAGTGGTAAACATATGAATCTATCCGTAATGTTAGAAATGAGTATGCGATAATATGAAGCAATTGTCATGAAGAGTTGTCGAATTACGACCTCGAAGCCTGGGCGAACGCGATTGCGACATTCTGTTGAAGGAAATTAGATTGACCTATACCAACAGATTAAAGGATAGTAAAACGTACCTCGGAGTGGCTGAGAGAGATTAAGACCTTCCCGATACCCTTCTCGGCAGCCTTGGACTTAGCCTCGCCGCTCAGAGTCACCGTAGGAACACCATTCTCATCGTTGAGGATTTCGATATCCTTCATAGCGGCGGCAGCTCCTTTCGATGCGACACCGAGGGACTTGAAGACGGCCTCTTTGCCAACCCAGCGAGCCGCAAATGAAGACGGCGGCGAAGGTTGGGAATTGCAGTAGGCAATTTCGGCATCAGTGAAGTTGCGCGAGACAAAGTTGGGGTTCGACGAGGGAACAGAAGAGATCAGCTCTGCAAGAATGTCAGGGAGGAGGAGATATTAGGAAAGAGGACGGACGTACCTTGATCAACACCAATACCAATGAACTCCGACGACGTGGACGAAGTAAGGACATCCGAAACAAGCTTGACATTGGAGTCATCCAATGGCACCTTCGACTCCTGCTTGGCGGTGAAGAGGTACTCGTTCTTCTTGGGATCAAGGCTAACACGAGCCATCGAGTTGAGCAGAATTGAGTCCTCAATCTCGAGGCTGTAGGGCGGATGCTCCTTGATTTGGACGAGATTGTTTTTGATCATCATCTCGCTCATTGCCTTGTAGGACTGCCTGGCACGAATCTGGTTGCGTTGCTTGTACGCCTCATAGTAGGTGGGCTCAAGAGCACCGAACAAGAAGCGTGGGTGGACAATAAGGACAACACCGCCAACTTGGCCAAAGCCGAAGGATGACTAGAAGCTCTCTTTAGAAACGACATATGAGATGGTTTCAATCGGCACAAAAGCTCACCATGACACCAGCACGAATTCCATCTGTATGAATAGACTTGGAAGGGAACATGAGGAATTGTCGGGGCTGGAAGTGGGAATCGACATTGCTACGCAGTCGAGTTAGTAATGTTTGTAGCCAAGTCGGAGGGTCAGACTTACTCGCTGTTCCTGTTGCCGGGAATGATACCAGTGTTGACGCTGTTCAAGAGACCAGCCATTTGCCAGGCTGCTGATCCACCCTTGGCGTGACCGAGGAGGGACTTCTGTGCCATGATGGGTGTAGCATTTCCTGGTGTGCGAGAGAGTTTGGTGAAGACTTCGTTCCAGATGTGGGTCTCATTCTCCTCCTGTGTCATTAAGTTAGACATATGTAGACTAATATGGAAGAAACGACGCACATTAGCCTTGGTGCTGGTTCCGTGAATCGAGAGGACACCAATGTCATCGATGTTCAATCCCCACACAGCCAATGCACGTCTGAGAGGTGCGATGTGAGGGTCAGAGCCTTCAAGCATTCCGTACATGCCCAATGCATCCTTCTCCTGCTTAGCTGCCTCCTTCTCGATGTTGGCGACTCTCGTAGTAAAGTATTCGTCGTCGACAGGCTGTCCTTGAGCTTTTGCGTGCTCGAGTTCTTCCTTGAGTTGCTCGTGCTCGTGTTCAAGCCACTGTGAGATTTGGGTACGACGGAAAGAGAGCTGGCGAGTCCGGTAGGCAAGATCGAGGATCGGAAGGGGATGCTTAGATGGAACTTCCCGTGCGATGGTGAGGACACCACGACCAGGTGCAGGCACAGAACGACCGGCCTTGTCACTGTATACAAAACATCAGAAGTGAATGCGATCAAACGGATGACGTAACCCACGTAGCAGTGGCGGTGTATGCGACGATACCACGAATGGGTGCACCAAGTTCGAGTGCGGTCTTCGCGTTCATTAGGATGTGCACACCGGTACCTTGTGCTTCCATGAACTATACCAAATCGTTAGTGGTTTGTCGGGAACCTCAGTCTGAGCATGACTTACCCCTGCCCGAGTGCTTGTTGCGGGACGCGACATCTCTGTGGGCTCGCGGCCCATGGCAAATTCAGTCTCAGAATTGCTGGTGGCCTTCATGTTTGCGAACTCGTACGATCCCTCCTCACTGATATCATCGAAACCTCCAGCAATCATGACCTTCGCTTTCCCAGACAGAATGGTATCACATGCGATTTCCACAGACTGCAGGGCAGTAGCACTATAATAAAAATGAGACACAGAAGATAAATGAGATAAGGGAAGACTCACCAGGCACCGACGGGGATCTTCACAGGACCGCTAGAAGAAAGCAGCAACAAGTTAATCCATCCAGCCGTCGTGTTGATAAAGCTGCATGCAAGTTAGTATGATGATAAAGACGCCAACGGTAACACTTACGTCTCCTGCAACACGTCGTTCTGGACTTCTTTCTCGTCCCTACGATCCTTGAACATCTTCGCCATGCTGACCGTACCTCCCATTCCACTACCAATTGCAGTTCCAACCTCCGAAGGATGGATGTATTTGTAAAGCTCGTAAGGATCTGTGATACCAGACGCGTTGAATGCTTCTGCGGTGGAGACGAGAGCCCAAAGAGTAGTACGATCGACTTGTGCGATAATATCGTCGGGAATGCATATCTTCCTGCATGCCAGCCGGTAGGAATCTGTCCAGCAACGAGGCGGTTGAAGGAGAATGCTTTAGGAACGAAGACACAAGCACCCTTCTTGAGCTTGAACAACCACTGGTCCTCAGAACCGGCCCAGATATCGCACTTATCACCATGCTGGAGTTTGAATTTTTGAGCTTCCTCGCGAGTGACTTCGACGGGCTCCAGGTCGTGGAGAAGTTCGATCTCCTGGTTGAATACCTTCTTCTTGGGGTCATAGCCACGGAAAAGCTCGGGTTCTATGAACGTAGTCAGTAAAATTGGACGAATGTTGGCAGCAAATGAAAAACTTGCCAATGAGACGAACACCGCCATGAGTGAGAATGTCCTTCTCGTAGCGTCCCTTCACGTCCTTGTCATCCACAGGCTCCTCGGACTTCGTATCAACCCAGCCAACATATAGAGAACCATCCTTCAGACGACCATCGAAGTGCTTGATATAGCCCATCATCCAGGCCATCTCAATTGCACCCTCAATAGTGAACTCTCCTCTGGCCTCCATCTCCCAACGTGTCCTCGAGCTACCCCAGGGACCAACTTCTCCAGAGCCAGTCACGACGATGACTTTCTCGAGATCAACTAAACCTTGGAGTTTCGATAGGTCTGCGAGGCTCTCAGTCGATTCGAGGTCAGGGAACTCATAGCGGAAGTTGGCGCGGGGGAGAACGTTGACGGTCTGCGTTAGTCTCTCCGCATCAACACCGTTGACGATCTTGAAGTCAGCAGCGTTATCTCTAGCGATCGCGCGACGCAAGTCGCTCTTCTTGAGGAGGTTCGTGCGAATACGAGTGACAACCTCGGCGAGATCGGGAAGACGGTCCATTCCTCCATTAAGGTCGGNCCAGATGGGCTCAACTTGAGTGATACTGAACAGGAGGGGATGCATGAGTCCGAGAATGTTGAATGCCATCTCTTTTGCAGAGAATGTTCGAACACCGTAAGACTCGAGCTCATGTGCGACGATGTTGGTAGGGCCCATCAAGCCAGTTCCGCGAGTCCATCTATGTGGTGCAAGTACATCAGTGAGAGACTACAAACCATCACAAGAAGGACATACCCAATGACGGCACCAGCAAGGCAGAGATATTCTCCCCAGCTTTCTGAAGCCCAACGATTGAACAGAGTCTCCAAAGAGATCTTAGACTCAGAGTAAAGACCATCGTTGCCGAATAGTCCGTGGTTGGGGGACAGCGGAAGAATGACTTGGGTCGGACGAGTGACATATTGTCTGCTAGCCTTCTTGTTCTTCACCGCACCGAGGATGCGAAGAAGGTTGGTCAACATGATGCGGTGAGCAAGCTCTGACTTGTCGTCCAGACCGTCGATCTCCCTTCCGTTCTCGGGAATGCCTGCGAAGGGCAGAATGAAGTCGAGGTCGAGCCCAAGGGTGGCGTAGATGTAGTCGACGAGGGCTTCGACGTCCTGTTTGGATCCCTGGTTGAATGGAACGACTGTAAGGGCGGATCCGCGACTGCCATGAGTCTGGTAGATCGACTGGTAGTACTCGACAGTGGAACGACTGTATCTCGAAGTGGTAATAACAACGTGAGCACCCCCTGAAAGCAAACCTTTGACGATCTCGACACCAATGGAACCAGCCCCGACACCAGTCAAGAGAGCATTCTTGTCCTTGAAAGTGGTTCCAGCGGTGGCAATTTCGTGGAGAATATCGAGATAGACCCCGGTGAGATTGCTACTGTATTCCCAAGCATTGCCGACCTTGCGCTTCAGATGTAGCAGAGGAACCTTGTCGGCGGAGATGGGAGCGACGTTGGATATTTGAGGTCGAAGGAACTGCGAGGAAGACCGGCGAGTGCGCTGTGTAGTGCTGGCACGTGTTTCCGAAGGGGCCTGGCGGAGCGATTTGACGACTCCTTCATAGAGCCCCTTGATGCGAGTTTTTTGCTCCTCAGTAATCTCGGGTTGCGACTTGACAATGGTCCATAATTTCGCAACGTCATCCTGAACTTTCTGGATGTTCACCGTTTCAGAAACAGTGTCCACGCTCGCCATTTCCTCGACATAGGCCTCCAACTTGCGAACATTCTCACGAACAACCTCAGAGTAGACGATATCGCCACGTGCGCTCACCTCAGTATGAGGAGCGGTCGGGAATGTCACTAATGCGAATTACTTAGAATGAAAGCAATCTCATAAAGAGAAGAAAGTACATACCATCTTTGTATAGAGGGGGTTGTCCTAAGACTTGTCGTGTGTTATCAATGAGCTGCTGACCGAAGTGCTTGCCCAACTTATAAGTCTCGCCTTTGCTTGGGTCACACTTATCGACGTTATACTGCATGTACTTCAGCATCTCCTCATCGGCACGATTCAGAAGCGCGATACAACGAGCAGTGATCTCTCGATCGACAGTAGTGAGGCGGCCGAAAAGAATGTCGTACCACATCAGGAGGGCGTCCTGCCGAGCCCAATTCCACGACGAGTCGAAATGACGGGCCTTCAAGGGATCGAAAACAGGCTGAATACCATCAATATAAAGATCCCCATGCTCGCGGGAAATGCTGTCAAGTTTCGCTTGCAAGGCTAGCGCATTCGCTTTCTCCTTGTCGAAGGCAATCTCTCCAGCACGAGAGTCACGTTTGAGGTAACGCATGTAAAGCTCGATCTGCTGAGCAGCAAACTGCTCTTGGTCGCTCTGGAACTTGAGGAACTCCTCACTGTTGATTGTCGGGCCTCCTCCTCCTCCGCCACCTCCACCACCGGCGCTAGGCGAGGATAATGAGATGCCAGAACGCTGAGCATACGTAGCCACGACACCGTCAATCCAAGCCTTAGCTTCTGCTTCGGAGCCGAGACGTTTTGCGGGTTCCAATGTCGTTGCAAGAAGGAGGACACCGTCAGCACGTTGAGGGCCAATTCCCCAGCTCTTCAGAAGGTACGATTTGATAGCGGAGGAATTGAAACCACCCGGAAGTTTACCGGAGATCATACGGGAGATCAAGCCGGTGGTATACTTTCCAAGTGTACCGCTGTAGCCTGCGCCTAGAGAGGAGCCAAGCTCCTCAAGAGGTAATTCCTCGCCTTTCTCGGGAGCGGAACTGAATTCGGCTTGGAGATCACCCAAGATCTCGTTCTGAAGAGTGGACTTGCCTCCGACGAGGTCTTTGATGGACTTGGACAATGATATTTCGTCAACTCTCTTTTTCAACTTCTGTGCCACGATGGTGGTGAGAACGTCGATGGCCTTGACGGGAGCATCTTCGATGACGGCTGCTGGGCCAGCAGCAGGTGGTCCAGCAACGGCAACAGGGGCAGCACTAGCAGCCGCAGGAGCAGCCACAGGAGTGGACTCTGAAGCAGCCTCCGCGGGTGTTGCCTCGGCCTCATCCTCGAATTGATAGTAGATCTCACGAGCGTTCTTAGCATGACAATAAATAGCACGTTTGTGAGTCAAAGAGTCATCCTTGACTTCATATTTGGCCTTCAAAGTGCGAGTCGCCATTCCAGTCAAAGTGGGAGATGGTCCCACTTCGATCAAGCGCTCGAATGAGTATTGCGTAAAGAGGATGTCCTGGGTCTCAATCCAACGGACAGGCGATGCAAACTGGTAAGCGAGAAGTTCGACAAGGATGATGTAGGCGAGTTTCTGACGTTGAGCTGGAGCTCCCCAGTTCTCCTCGTCCCACTTCTTCAGAACTTTGTCGAGACGGGGAGAGGAAGTCTGGTCGTATATGATCTGAGCGTAGTCCTGGGAAACTTCGAACGGTTTGGCGATAAGATTGGGGATGTATTTGCCAACCAGCATGTCGGGATTGAGGTCGTTCGCATTGATCTTCTTGGAAAGGTCTAGTTGACAGATTAAGGAATAGGTGGTTGATCTGAATGCTTAATTTACTCACAGGCACGGAATGGCATAACGCCAGCCCAAAGGTAGCGTGAGTGGAATGGCACGTCAATACCCGGGAGAGGTATAGTAGCGAATCCACGTTCCAACTTGATGTATCCTTCAGCCTTCTGCTGCTCCAATGCACGACCGTGACACTCCTTGACGATGTCGTTCAACATTTCCTTGACCTTTTCGACACTGAACGTCTCTGTGAGCTAAGGTAACAGTCAGCGGAAAGTAAGGGAATGTTCGGAGCAACTAATTTTACCTTGGCGAAGTCAATCTTCTGTAGCTTGAGATAGTTAAGAACGTTAGTCATTGTTTGCAATGTAACAAGCTCTCCAGCGCAGACATATTGTTGACCCTAAGATGATAAGATAAACATTCTAGACGTATAGAAAAGTGTATGGCTGCTTTACCTCGACATTGTAATTCACGATTTCGAGTAGAGAACCACTTAGGGTTGCAATGCTTTCGACGACCTCTCGCAATGCAGCGTCGCTGAAGGTTTTAGAGATACGGCTGGGATTGACCGCACACATAGCATAGTTGGATCGATTTTCGGAGTCACGTTCGACAGCACGTTGCATGGTAATACCACGATAGAAGACTACATCAACGAGGGAAGAGATAGGCAGGACATCGGCAATAGAGGCGAGGGCAGAATACTCCCCAAGAGAGTGGCCCGCGAAGGCACACTCTCTCTGGACAAATCCTTTCATCCGCATATCTTCAAATGCAGCTTTTTCAGTGACGACAAGGGCGATCTGAGCAAATTGGGTCGCGAACAGCAGACCGTTGGGGTGACTGAAAGTGTAGTTCGGCGTTCTCGAGTCAATGTCAGCGAAGAGAGGTAGAGTCCTGACGTTTCCGTCTTTGTCTGTGGTGTCGTAACTCATGTCCATGTAGCGTTGACGAATAGCTTGTCCCTTGATGCCACCGAAATGTATCGTCTTCTCCTTCGGGTTGTCCTTCACAATGTTGACAATGGAGAACCCATAAACCGCGAGGAGATGGGCATCAGCCGCATCCCAAACCGCACGAGCCGCAGGGGAGCTGTTGTAGAGGTCCATACCCATACCGGGCTCTTGGGAACCTTGACCAGTGAAGACGTATACAGTGGTAGGTTGAGCAACTTCTGCGGAGCCGTCTAGAACCTTCTCTCCAGCACTGTTGAACGACTCAACCTTGACGACGATGTTGCCGTCCCTCATTCCCGTATGTCTGATCTTGACATCGAGAGTGTCACCAGGGATGACCATACCAACGAACGAGACATTATACCTGTAAAGAAGTGAGAAAGAAGCACTGAGATTCTTAGAAGGTAGATAACTCACGAAAGAACACGTTCAGGGTGGCCCTTTGCGACGACGTTTTCAACGTATTTTCTGGTAGCCGCGCTGGACCACATCCCGTGCGTGATAGTCGCAGGCAGAGCAGCATAACAGGCGAAGTAGGGATTGATATGAATTGGATTGAAGTCACCAGAAATCTTGGAGTACGGCTCGTTGGTGGCAGGAGCGATGAAGGATGAAGGAATGTCACCCCCAGTAAGAGTGTAGCCCTCGTCGGGAAGGGGAGTCGCGAGACCGATGGGGGTTCCATGACGCTGAAGATATGAAAGGACCGGGTTTCCTTGGCTGTCTTCTTGCTCAAAGTCTACGAAACCAACTTTAATGAGCTGCTTGAGCTGATCGCGAATATAAATATCTCCTGTGACAGAGACATCCTTGAACGATGCCTTGTCCTTGAAAGACATCTTAGAACTCGTGCGGAAAATAAGACTGGTGCCAGCGGAAAGCGGCTTCGCCTCGTCGGCCCATTCGAACCACTCCTTGGATTGAAGCACACCAACAGCGGCGTCGGTCTCGAGGGTCAGAGAGTAGTCGCTCTCATCGGTAGTATCGAATGTGTTCTCGTAGTCGGTGAACCGCCCACGGTATAAGAAAGACGAGACGACTTCGATGACAGGCTTGCCATCACGAAGCACGAATCCTTTGACCTTGACGATCTTGCCCTCGTTAGCGTTGACGACAGAGACGATGCTAGCCTCTGCGCTGCAGACTTCACCAGCCTCGAGTGGCCTCGCACCATCGACCATCTTGAACCCGTTGGTGAGATGGACAAGTTTCAAAAGGTCACCGTCAATGGCGGTCGGGAAGATTGATTTCATGATAGCCTATGAGTGGTATGTTAGCTCAAGAACACGTCGAATAAACAAGACAAATGTTCACCTGCCAACCGGTGACAATGGCGAAGTCCATGGGCGCCGAAATCTTCTCCTGACGGGTCATCTTGAAAGACTCGTCCTGGTTGCCGACAACAGCACAGAATGTTTCCACTGCTCCCGCATCGATGGTCACAGGAGGGCCGGTGAACTTGTCGTGGATGCCGAGAGCAGGAAGAGTTTCATCGTCGCCGTACCACAGTTTCCAGTAGAACTCCTTGATGCGTTGATTGCGACCCTCAGCAACCTCGTGAATTGGAGCAAAGCCCATGGAAGGCTTGTACTGGAATTGCAACGAGAGAGGGACGGAAACATCCCGCCGATCTTCAAACATCGTTACGTCGATCATCTTCGCTTCAGGCTTGAAGATGATCTCCACAGCCTTGAAATCCTTCTTGTGTGCGCCGTACGACCTAGCAGCGCCATAGATAACGATCGAGGAAGGATCACCCTCTTCGTCGTAAGAAACGACGACTTTCTGACCAACCCGAGGGATGAGGAGACGGCGCATGGGGTTGTCAATGTAAGAAGTGCCTTGGACGATTGTCTTCGTGCAGACGAGCGCACGAAGCCAGTTGAGCTCGGAACCAGCAAGGGTCTCGAGCCAAGCATCGACCGGGGGAAGGGTACTACCAAACTCATATGTGAAGGTCTCGTCGTCTTCGGTGACCTTGACGCCGATGGGGGCAGGTGTGACGGAGGGAACAGCGCTAAGGTAGTCGACAGTAGGGACGTTTGAGACATCTCCGGCATAACGACGCTGGAGAAGGCGTTCAACAAGACCATCGTTGATGCCACCAAGCAGCTCCTTGATAGGCTGATCCTTGACCGTGGCATGCTTGACAGCCACGGGTCCCTGCAGAATGCAGACACGCTGGGGATCTTGATCAAACACGGCTTCGATATCTTCAGCGGCCCACAAAGAATCCTAAGAGAATGCATTAGTTTAATGATGCATAACATGAAGTGACTGACTCTACCTTCTTGAACCAAACCTCGAACGAGGGATCAAGAACAGGGATGAAAGGAACAGGCTTCTGGCCGGGTCTTTGTGAGATGGCAAGGAAGAACTTAACATCCTCAGCACCCATTTGTTGCTCACGAGCAAGAGGATATTTCTGGAAAAACTCCTCGACAGCTGGCAAAGGATCGTCAAGGGATGTGTATGACTGGATATGAGACGGCTTAGTCGTCCCATTGACAGTAGAAAATCGCTCCTCAACACGTCTCAACCAGTCACCCGTCAGATTCCTCAGAGAAAGATCGACCCAACGCTTTTCGTGTGCAACGAACATGAGTCTAACCATCCTAAGAACAACTTCCTCGTAAGTCATGTCTCCCAGGTCCTGAGCGGCACTTCCATCCTTCTTCCATCCAAACCAGGGCTTGTTGAAATCGCGGTTCAGCTTGTCGATGACTTCGCTCTTGTGTTCGTTGAGCCATGCCTGTCGCTTCTCCTTCGGAAGCTTGAAGATGGTGTCGTCAAACTCCTTCCACAGTTTGACACCACGAGTGGCAACCTTGTGGATAGGTTCGCCAAGTTCCGAACGAACAGTGAGGATACCACCGGTGGGCTTGGTGTATGTGCCTTCCCAAGCACCATCGTCAACACCCGAGGCGGCGACGATGAGATCCTTCACCGAGGAGCTAGTGTGAGCCTCCTTGGCGACCATGACACGACTTGCGAATAAGAAACCATCGAAGGGCATGGGCTGAACACCATACTCGATCGACCAATCACCAGTGAGGTAAGGCCAAACATCTTCGGCAGCGCCAAAGCCAGATCCTCCGACGAGGGAGATGTTGCTGTGTTGACGAATGGAACGGTAGGTGGAGATGATTGGCTGGTGGAAATCCTCGTAAGAGTGGTGCCCTCCGGCACGAC
>LBLO01000329.1:0-30625 GCA_004354395.1 Chondrostereum purpureum | reverse complement strand
ATAACTAATCATTAAATCATATTTTACTATTTACAGAGTGTAATGAAGAGTTTTGGTTTCATGGGAGCCCCAGTTTAAAGGAGATGGGATACAGACAATAAAATAGCACCGCATCAGTCACCCAGTCACACATTTTGTTTGGTGCTTCGGCCAGCCATCCGAATGATGGCTACGAATACAGATACGCTCGAAATACGTCGTATTCATTTTTCGTAGCCGCTACTCTGAATGTCCCTATTTTGGCAGCTGCGAAGGTCTCGAGTCTTTGCGAAGTTTGACCGAAATCTCACTCACGAAAAGTCACAAAGGGTTGGACTATTTCTAATTGTTATTACACCAAAGTTCAAGGAATTGTACCCATCTAATAGATAGATGTGACGTCCTGATTACTGAGGTTGCACTTGTTCGCGCCCGTAACTTCCCGGGTGGAACGCATCTTATCAAATTCGTGAGTTTATGGGGTGTTACATCTGGACTGAGAGTGTTTGAAAGCGTTTAGTTCGACTCAAAATGAAGGAAGGAAACAGGTTCATGATTCATCGGGGTCACGAACATGACTCACATACCCAAACTTAGTAATGAACGTCGGTTACAACATCCATACCTTGCACAAATTAGTGGGCTTTAAATAAACTCAGTTTATTGGAAAAATGTCTAGCGATACATTTAAGGTAAGGTATTGTTACGGTCTACGTAGCAAGCGTCAAAAATAATTGCTCCAGGCTAGCAGTCGCGTCAAAATCGTAAAAGCGCTCGACGCTTGTACAACAAGACTGCAGGAAGAACTTGAACTGCCGAGCGCGGCATAAGGTTGTGATTGTTTAATTTGCAGGCCAGTGTCTGGCATGACGGCGGGAGATACCCGAGATGCAGGTTGTGCGGGTGGCCTCACAAGCAGAGAACTATAGTGGGAACTGTCAGTGTTGTCTCGAAAAAAAAGGTGAGTTTTGGCTTGCTCACATCGACATTCCCGCCGCGGCTGTTGGCATTAGCTTGAGCAGCGCAGCGGTTGTATTCGTTGTAGCAACAGTTATACGCGTCGCTCGTGCAAGTAATGGAGGGAGAAGGTGTAGAGGAAGAAACAACGACACTGGGGGCGGCCGAAGACGCAACTGCAGATGACACAGGCGCGGCGGACGTGGTTTCAGGAGCTGGGGCGGCTTCAGATGTAGGGACAGAAACGACAGACGATTGGACGGAAGACGTTGGCTCTGCGGCTGCGGAAGATGCAGGAACAGACGAGACTTCTGCAGACGATATCTCTACTGAGGACACTGTAGTTGCGACTGAAGAGGGGGCAGCAGGGGAAGTAGCTTCAACGGAGGTGGCAGCAATAGAGGTCTCGACAGCAGAAGTAGCAACCACCGAAGAGGCGGCAACAGATGTCGGAGTGCCATTACCACTTGAAGCACCAGACCAAACAGCAGGTCCTGGGATAGGGTAATCCTAGAGGAGCATTAGAATATATTTGCGTTACATATTGTGAACATGGAATACATACGCCACTTTTGTAAGCATCAAAAACGATTCCGGGAGTATCTGCAGTGTAGGCTCCAGGGAACGACACGAACTCGGTAGGTAGTTCTGTCCCGCTGCCTGTAACCTCAACTTGAATACAGGTGGGGTAGAATTGAGCACCTGAAAAAAAGCACATCAGCATCAAGCTTTTAGAAGATGAAAAAAAATGGCTCATACCAGGGTATTGGTATGCGGAATGGAGAGCGATTATCTCGTGTCTCACTATGTACTGTCCAGGTTGTAAAGAAGCGGGGATCGTGACGGTCCAGACGCTGTTCTGAGCGGGGAGCGTAGTGGTGGCAGCCCATGTCCCATCAGCATTCCGGCCAGCTTCATCAATTTTAAACCAGACAGCACTAGGGAGAGGTCAGCGTCTAGAATCACCTTGAAGGAGAATCAGCGTACTCAGTTCCAGGCTCCCAAGACGTGATATCACTGGGAGCTTTGGCCATATAAGTGATAACAGGACCCTTGCGAAAGGAATCCAACGTCAGGAAATGCGCCATAGAAAATGGGGAGAGGACGTACGACATGACTGTCAGGCCAGGCAGTCCAAGTCATCGATAGGTCTGAGCCGGCCTCCACAGTGGCGACAAGAGCGGCGGGTGAAGATCCCACAACTCCACCGGCAGAATAACCGTTACATTGGATGCTGAATGGGAGAGTTTAATCCACAAATGACTTAGTAGATTGGGCTGGGCATAACGCACTCGATCGAAGTCACGTCTTCGACAGGACCTGTGGGACGAGTTCAGCAAAAACAGTGCGCTAGGATGTGATACGTACCGTTGCCGGGAATGGGCCTCATGATTCTGTCGGGTACTGGGCTCTTGTAGGGATCGGTGTATGGCAGGTAGCCCGAATAAGTTTCCCCTCCTGCGACAACGGTTTCTACATTCCCATGTCCACTAACAGAAACAATAGCCAAAGCGATAGACACGAAGGCACCGAGCATGTTGAGAGAAAGTGAGGATAAAAGACAGTGTGAAGAAAAAAGAGTGAAGGGGA
Organism: Chondrostereum purpureum; assembly: GCA_004354395.1. Taxonomy (NCBI): domain Eukaryota; kingdom Fungi; phylum Basidiomycota; class Agaricomycetes; order Agaricales; family Cyphellaceae; genus Chondrostereum; species Chondrostereum purpureum. The sequence continues at coordinate 28,099 of LBLO01000329.1, read as the reverse complement.
GAAAAGAGTTTGTTTGTGAAGATTAGCCCACTCCACAGAGAGTTTTTATAAGGAGAGCTGCGTGTCGCGTCGCCCGCCGGGAGTCGCTTCCCTAAGGCAGAAATGCATTATGCGAGGACCGATCGATGAATCGGTTGTCTGGCTGGAATAAGTATGTCACCATTAGCATGTGGCTCCCTTGGACGATGCTCGGAATTATTAGATCGACCTGCAAAGAAGTCAACGGAACGAAAGTCCTGTATGACTGAGGTATCGGTGCATCGGTCTTGAGCAAGGTGGCGCTCATAAATTCTCAGGGAGGGGGCACAGAGGTAATATTTTGAGCAGACCAAATATGTATGGACATTTGTCAATCCTTGCGAGGAGAAGGGCTAAAGCAAATTGACGAGCCAAGGGAATAAATAATGTGCTCTGTTCCTGGGTGCCTTGGTTCATGAATTTCATTTCATTATGCTCGGACCGCAACAAGCAGCAAACCTCAATCTGCCTCGACAACCCGGTTTCCTGCGACCCAAATTCAGAGTGAGAGATCCACCATTATGAGTAACTTGGTATTTGTATTTTCCCTTTTACGATGGAATGTAAATTGGAGAGCTTGAAGTTGTGCTTTCAGCAGCGATGTCTCTAGATCTGCTGAGGATTGGACTGGCTTGGTTACGACAGGTTACGACAAGGTACCGAGAATCATCCAGGCGTCAAGAGGCGTCAAGATGGCAGTTTGTTTACAGATCACGGTAGTACACATTACGTAACGCTGCTCAAAATTATACATTGCCGGGGCCGGCCCGGATCCAGTCTAGCTCACTGTGACTCTCATGGCATTTGTTTCTCTGTTTTTGTCGTTCTTTGTTCCCTTCTATAACTCTGTAGAGACTTTACCTCAAGCCAATGGATGTGCTGATTCCTCTACTCTAGCAAGTCTCGTCCAATGTTTCGATGCCTTCACGGTTTCCTACGATAACTACAATGTGACATCTTATGAGTTAGCTCAACCAACCTCGGTTCAGCTCTCGTATTGGCTTGCTGTTATCATTGAGATGCTAGAAGGAAGATGCGATTCACAGACCGTTCCTTCTTACATATCTGACGACTTCTTCGTCTTCCCATTCCTGGATCGATACTGCGTTTTCGCGGAGAAGAACGAGCCGTTTCAGAAGGGCTGGGGAACATTTGTCGTTCCCCTTAACACGCCACGTAGATTCCTTCACTTCTCAGCTCCCCACCCGGGGTACGACCTGAATACACCCCAGCAAGCTGCTGCTCTTTTCGAAGGAACAGGCGCTCGTAGCCTCTTGATTTCGGGACGGATGAGGACGGCATTTTTGCATAACAGTAGCTGTATCGGAGACGGCCAATACTGGGTCACTGACCCTACGCACGACGTTGTAAGTCTCTGAGCTGCATGTGAACAAGCCGACTAAGAGGATAATCTGAATAGCATGAGCCGTTTCATTCTGCCCTCGTAGTCATCAAGGAGTGGCAAGATAGCCACGGAGGCTGTGATTCAGTTTCATGCGCGTACATCCAGCTGCATGGCAAGGGCGTCAACTCGTGTCCCTCTGACCAGATGTTCCTCTCCAGCGGACTAGGTATGACGTCCCCAGCTTGGCTTGAGTGCCAACTGACGAATTACAGGAACATCTTTGTGGTATACCGACGTTGCCGACCGACCTATCAAGCGACTACAAAAACACCTTTCGAGCGCTTTTCCTGGCTGGAATGCATCTCTGCCCACGGATACATCCTGTGGGCTGACTGCGACGTCTAACGTTTTCGGACGCTACGTGAATGGAGTTCCTCTAGATAGGATTTGCACACAAGCAGCAGACGTGGAGAATGTAACCGGCCAGTTCATTCATGTTGAGCAAGCAATTGCAGCGAGACAGCCGGAGGCGTACGATAGATGGATAGGTGCGGTAGAGGCTACATTTCCACCAACCCATAATATGCCGAAAGACACGTAATGCTTTACAGTACACGAATCCGAAATGCATTTTTGGCTAGATTACACCCTCGTCAGCATACGATAGGGTTCAGCTGAATCAGTAAGCAAGATATATTGGAATTCGATGGATCAGCGCGCTCGTTCAGCCGTGTAAGGGTTGAGCGCTGATAATTTATCAGTATTAGATTTCTGCTGAAACTTTGTGAACAATGACGCGGGTCCTCCATCGGGTGATCCGGCCTCGTATCAGTAAGCCAGTCGCTGGATCTGGATACCTTATTAAGGTTTTCCTCTGAGAAGGTATAAATGCAAAGACACACAACTGAAGATTCAGAAACAATTTCTACCAACCCNTGACTAGTAACTGTCACCATGAGCCTTGAGCAACTTTTCGAATTGATGAAGGACTTCAAAGACCTTCCTGTGACTAACCACCACGAGTATGTCCCTGTCCTGGTCTAGCCAACATGTACCCTCAACATATTCTGTAGCGTTTATCCAGGTGTAGACCCAGCAGAGCACTTTGAGACCAAGTCTTACGAGGGCAAAGTCGTCCTCATAACCGGCGCGTCACGTGGGATCGGGAAAGAGACCGCGCTGTACTACGGTCGTGCTGGTGCAACTGTTTCCTTGCTTGCTCGCGACAAGACAGCTTTGGATGCTGTCTCTTCCGAACTTGTGAAGGAAGGAACACCGTCCGATAACATTTTGACCTCATCTGTCGACGTAACCGACCTTGCATCTGTGAAAGTTGCAGTTGACGCCACTGTTGCGAAGTTTGGGAAGCTCGATGTTGTCATTGCGAACGCGGGGAAGGGGGATCTGTGGAAGCAGCGTAAGATATTCTTACAAATGTGACTTCGGCGTCTATTGACGCCATCCCGTAGCTTTCACTGAAACGGACCCTGAAGATTGGTGGAGAACTATAGAAGTCAACGTCCGGGGCGTGCACAATCTTGCATAGTAAGGTTTCTTGCTATTCATCGAGGGGATTAGCTCTTGAATTGTTCTACCCGCTAGCGCCACTCTTGTCCACCTGACCAAGCAGAAGGGGCACTTTGTCATTGTCAGCTCCATGGCAGCGCTAGCCGTCATACCCTATGCGTCTGCATACACCATCTCGAAGCAAGCAGTCAACCGTTTGGCCGAGCATATCCATCAGGAGCACCCCGGCGTAAAATCGTTCGCGTTCCATCCTGGATCAGTGTTAACAGACATGGCCAAAATCAATGACTACATGGTAGACTTCGCTGTCGACAAAGTGCAGCTTCCTGCTGGTACATTGTTGAGACTGACGAGTGGGAAAGAGGACTGGTTGTCTGGGAAGTAAGTGCTTCAGAAAGTTTCTCATAGGATCTTGTCGCTAATAATGCACGCATTTCCTTTTAGATTTGTTTCTACCAATTGGGACCTCGATGAAGTGTCTAAGTTCAAGGACGCTATCCTGAGCCAGAAGGCTCTGGTGTCCAAATTAGCACTGCCGCAATAGATACTGTCTCGGGGAAGCCAAATGAATTTGTGTAGAGTTATGTTGATACCACGAATGAAATCGAAATAAGTAAATCAATCACAGCCGGCGCAAGGGAATCCACAGGGATAGCTCAACTTTGAGAGTAGTCTTAGAGCCTGAAATTCGAATTCGTGTCCGAAACGTCGTCCATCTCCACGAGTTCTATTCAGACATATTTGGCTCATGATCATCTATGTACAGATGCATATATATGAAATACATGGACCCACAACAATTATCGACGTGTTCCTGACCCTAACCCAATCTTGTTCCTTGGACTGTGACCACTACCATCCCCTGCTTGAAACTCGGGGAATGAGGCTCATCCTTGCCTTAACGTCGCTACTTTGGCTTTCATATGGAGTAGTTGCAATACATGAATCCGACGTTGGAGTGGTAGACTGGCACAAAAAGTTGATTGGGGTACCAGCTGCATCGCCAATATTACATCGCGTCGGAGGGAAAACTACGAAAACTGTAATACTTTCGAGGACAGAAAGCAATGTTTTGGGTGCTTTAAATCCATTGGATGGTGAAATTGGTGATCCTATTACCATAACTTCTATAAAATCTATACTAATACGCTGTAATAACAGTCTGGAGACACATTTATCAACCAGAGGACCAGATATCTACGTTCGAACGCAATGGAGCTGGTAAGCATTTCAATTGTAATCCTTCAGGGATACTCATAGATTCTGTCTAGTGTTGGCATCTCTTTCTGGACCCGGAGGGTCTACGCTTCGTGCATTTGACGTTTTGAGCGGGGCCCTTCTTATGGAGAAACAACTGCATGACCCTTCGTCAGGAATTCCGGAATCAACGACGTCTATTGCATTCGGAGATGATCTGACTGTTCTTACCAACGGGCACGTTGTAACTCAATTATCCCCCACCGGAGAGATCAAATGGAAATGGGCATCTCCAGACCAAACGTAAGTCATTCCACAAATTCTGGATTGCTTTGTTCTAATGTTTTCTTCAAGGTCGCTTGTTTTGTACTCGCAAATAATACCAACACCGGAAGCTGTCTATGCCATAGGCTTAACCAAATCGTTCGCGTCTTACACGTTACATCTCGTTGCACTCTCACCTTCGTCTGGAGAAGTCCTTGCAGAGAAGGATATCTCCTCCACTATATCATTGGAAACGGAGGTCTTCACTCTCGGCTCCCATGCCGTCTGGTTAGACCAAGGTTCTCTAAAATACCTCCCCCTCAAACCGACATTGGACGCAAAGCCCTCGACGTTTAAGGGAGCTTACCAGAAAATTGTTCACATTGGCCTCCCTTCTCACTTTGTAGCCGTCCAATCGGATGGTACTGGTTTAATTCTTCGATTAGAGGCAGACGGTACCTTGAAACGCGTATGGGAATTCGATGGCTCTGCCTCCCAGCCTGACTCAATGTACGCTGGAGGTTTCGACAAGACGAACAGACCGTACATTGCTCGTCTGTATTGGTCTCATGCCTACCGCGCCGCTTCTGTCGAACTATTCGCTCCTCATCTCGATATGATCACCGGATACTCATTCGCGTTCAACACCCGGCTTCACGGAGTGATTACGGGCATCTCCCTGGACGCAGCGCATCCGAAAGATTTCACCGTCTTAGGGAGACTAGTCGTTACTACTAGCACCGGGTCAGTGCAGTTCTGGCAGCACGATCAACATCAGTGGACACGAGAGGAAGGGCTTGCTGCTACCGTTGGTGAAGTCAAGTTCGTAGAAATGCCAGAGGCCCTATCGGCTCATTCTGCCCGGGGAGAGCACGAAGGCTTCGGAGAGCGCTTGGTCAGGCAGTTAAAGGAGGCTAAGGAATTCCCATCCTACTTGACAAGCTTCATCACGAGGTTTGCCACAGGATCGTATGCTTCGGCAACGTCTCCTACGAGCAGTGGCGCATTAGCCAGGGATGCTTTCGGGTTCAGACAGGTCATCCTGACAACAAGCNGACATGGAAAGGTTTACGCGTTGGATTCAGGCAATGGGGAAATACTGTGGAGCAAACTGCTCGCGCACGATAGCATGGACACTACTAGTGTCCGCCCAATAAAGATCTTCATCACTCGCACAGTTGGAGATGGGGACGCCATTAACCCACAAGCTGTAGTGGTAGCACAAAGGCAAGGAGACGTAAGTGAGTCGCCAACTGGACTGCGTCATGCGTTGATCTCTGTTATAGGCCGTAACGGATACTGTTTTGTACCACTTCGATGTCCTGACGGGGCTTAGCGTTGCTGGTGGCCAGAGTACAGATGGATTACTTCACGGCGTGTCATTGTTCCCTGGAAAGGTCAAAGACGCCTTCATGCTGGAACTTGGAGGAGAGAAGACAGTTTTAGCGCTGGATGAGTCCTTGCAGGTATGTCTATCGTCGTCATCCTTTAATATTTTTGTGTTGACATTCAACAGATTCATCTTTATCCAAAAACTTCCAGTGTTCGGTTGGCTTTTGCTGACATCTCTTCAGCCTTGTATTTCCCTGTGGCGGAGGGGAACCATCTTGTTGGTCATCAACTTACTGAGAAGGGCATTGCATATCCCTCGTGGAGTTTCTCCTCTCCATCTTCACCAGTTACATTGACACCTGCTGTCCGTGGACCTGTCGCTTCTCTTGGGAAAGTGTTGGGTAATAGGACGACGTTATACAAGTACCTCAACCCTMGACTCACTTTGTTGACATCACCTTCATATCTCGCTGTTATCGATGCTGCTAAAGGAACGCTTATTTACGACGTCAAGTTCCCTGGGGGAAGGAGCGAAGTCAAGGCTACGCTCACTGAGAACTGGCTGGTCTATCATTATTGGGACGAGGAGGAGACCAAAGCGTATAGGATGGTTGCTGTTGAATTCTACGAAGGAAAGGTGGATGACAAGATCCGGAGGTAGGTTCTATTCGTTGAAAACCAGACTGGAACTAACGTGTTTATACCTGTAGCTCTGATCTTTCGATATACTCAAACGAAACTTTACAACTGAGCTCATATGAACAGTCCTTCATTTTYCCTGCAGGCGCTATCCGGGCTATCACCTCGACTTCGACCAAGTTCGGAATCTCTGCGAAGGACGTCATCGGTATGTTGTATTTCTATGAAGGCGGTGTTGTGTTGCTTATAGTGTTACAGTGGCTACCAAGGACAACAAGATCTACTCTATTACGCGGAGACTTCTGAACCCTCGACGCCCGAAAGGAAAGCCAACGACTGAGGAAACGGAGGAACAGCTCATCCAATACAACGCTGTGCTTCCCGATGATCCACGTCGAGCATTGTCGCACAACTACCCAGTACGTTGTTGGTACCTGGATGCCTGCTTCATAGGGACTGATTTATTGGCACAGATCGCTAATGTACAAAACATTGTCACTGCGCCGGCGCTCCTCGAATCCACCTCATTGGTGTTTGCGTACGGACTCGATATGTTCTTGACCAGAGTATCTCCTTCAGGAACATTCGACATCCTGAGCGAGAACTTTAACAAGGCGCAGTTAGTACTCACCATCTCGGGCCTATTAGTGGCCATCCTGTTCACTAGGCCAATGGTGAGGCGGAAGAAGTTGAAAGAGAAGTGGTATCAGTGAGCATAGCCGTGTGGTATTTATTGGATGTACTCCTAGAATAATTCAGAGTGGAACTTAATTCGTTCACTATTACCCCAAAAATGGTACTGCTGAGAGATGATAGATTGTTATGTGGTAATCCTATATATCAGTACATCGCTGTTTTTTTNGTTACAGCAAAACCATGGCGTCTACTTCAAGTCGATGCGGCGATGAAATTCGACTGTCCTAATAACCTGTCCACATATCGAGTGGATATCGCACCCTAGTCGCACGTCTTTCTCGTGTCCAAGTTGTTAATATCTGTAACTTTGTCTTCGCAGCCTTGGTGCCACGGGTCCGTCACGCAGATTCTATTCGGACAGCGCATGTGGCGTTTGGTACACATATCATTATCTATTCAGACGGTATCGCTAACTTAGATACCAGAGCTTTCTCACTCAGAATGACATCTTTTAACTTCACTGCCTCATCAAGGTCCCAGGTCGTGGAAACAAATCTAGACGCAAACGCCATTAGTAACAAGATTCTAAGACAAAGTTTTGGAGGCACTTACTTCCCAGACAACCAGTCCTCCTTCCCGCTCGTCAACCTCAATAAGGTGCTAGCCGGCAGCTCTATTTTTTCGAGGGCGAAATCCGCAATGTAATCATTCAATTTAGCCATGTCTGTTTCAACGGTTCCAGGATGGAACGCGAATGATTTCACGTCGGGGTGCTCTCGATGGATATACTCTGCCAAACGATTGACCGCTTGCTTCGAGATGCTGTACGCAGACCCAAAGGGTATGAGGACTAGTCCTGCCATGGATGTGACGATTACAAAGTGCCCCTTCTGCTTGGTCAGGTGAGCGAGAGTGGAGCTGATAATGGAATTCAAGAGTGTGTCCCCAAGAGGGATAGCAAGAAACCTTACTATGCAATGTTGTGCACTCCTCGAACATTGACTTCGATGGTTCTCCACCAATTTTCGGGGTCCGTTTCGGTGAAAGCTACGGGGATGGTGTCAGTGCTAACAAGAAACCAGAAAAGGATCGCGTTCAGTGATATCGTACGCTTATTCCAGATATCCCCCTTCCCCGCATTCGCAATGACAACATCGAGTTTCCCAAACTTTGTAACAGTGGCGTCAACTGCAGCTTTCACAGATGCAAGGTCCGTTACGTCGACAGAGGAGGTCAAGATGTTATCGGACGGTGTTCCGTCCTTCACAAGCTCCAAGGACACGGCTTCCAAAGCTGTCTTGTCGCGAGCAAGCAACGAGAGAGTTGCACCAGCACGACCGTAGTACAGCGCGGTCTCTTTCCCAATTCCACGCGACGCGCCGGTGATGAGGACGACTTTGCCTCGTATGACTTGGTCTTAAAGTGCTCTGATGGGTCTACACCTGGATAAACGCTACAGAAGATGTTGAGGGTACATGTTGGCTAGACCTGGATAGGGACGTACTCGTGGTGGTTAGTCACAGGAAGGTCTTTGAAGTCCTTCAGTACTTCGTATAATTGTTCAAGGCTCATAGCGAAGTCAGTCGTGATAGGTCGGTGGAAGTTGTGATCTGGACCAACAGTGTTATGAACTTTGGCGTTTTATACCTTCCCGGAGGACAGGATGTCCCGAGTTCTTCAAAATTCTAGTGTGGCTCAAGTGTGGCTTACTGATTTGTGGCCGGATCACCCGATGCGAGTTTTCATCGGGCGCAGAGAGTCCAGGACTATTTAGGCGAATTCGAATGCTGATAGATCCTGAAATTTCAAAGCTTGAGAAAGCGCTCTCCACGGTGAAATGCTGCAAGGAAGGTTTGTAACAGGTCTCGCTTACTAATTCATCTAGGACTTCGGGATGAAGCCCTCGGAATTGGAAAGTCTTGATTATAGTCTGCCGGTTATGTCATTGTAATTTCCTGATAAGAGATTTCTTTGTGCTGCCCGAGCAGGTGTGTGTGAGATACTAGTGAATCGAGATAGTCAATATATGGATTGTACCCAAGACTAAATAGTTTGGGGGTGTTTCGTCGAAAAAAGAGACTTGGCTCTGATACCAGGACCACCCCAGTAGCACGAGATAAGTGTCGAAGGACGAGTTCGACTCGCGTTGTCCACGAAGGATTGGCGAGACGCCCCCCAAAAGGCATAGCTAAGGTTAAAGGGAGTAGTAAAATCGAGTCCAAGACCGAAAGGAATGACCCCAAAAGACGAGTGTCAGCTTAATAAAAAGAGTATGATAAGGTAGGGCCAGCCGAACGAGGAGATATAACGAAAAAAGAGACGAACGCGTCGAGCAGAGCTGATGGCGTGCACAGTCTGAGCCACCAGGGACCGGAGTTCTCCCTCGATGCTACATTAAACGCCACAAACAGAAACTTGACTCTCTACCGATTAATCATAGCTGTAATATATTTTGCGTATACATCCTAAACACCTCATATATTCTTGCTTGCAACCATGCAATGAGAGATGCAAGGCTATATTACGCATTTTGTGGCGCAGCCCCGTCGAAACCAGGGTAACTGCACCTTCCTTCCGTACCATCATCATGCATCCCGACCAATGGATTCCTCAGCTAATGACCTGCAAACACTTACCGGAATCCGATATGAAACATCTCTGTGAAAGAGTGCGCGCCATACTGATGGAAGAATCCAATATCCAACCTGTGTCAAGCCCTGTAACAATCTGCGGGGATATTCATGGTCAATTCTGGGATTTACTGGAATTGTTGAGAAGAGGAGGCCAAGTGCCAGAGACTAGTTATATTTTTATGGCACGTATGTGTTGAAATTGTCTTGACCAGAAAGGCTGATACGAAATGTCTTGTTCTTGGGTTGTAGGGTGATTTCGTCGATCGTGGACATTATAGTTTGGAAACCGTCAGTTTATTGCTTGCAATGAAAGCTAGGTATGCTTTGATATGTATTGGAATGGTATTTTTGTCTTATCAGCACCTTATAGATACCCAGATAAAGTCACTTTACTGAGAGGAAACCACGAAAGTCGGCAAATCACCCAAGTCTATGGATTTTACGGTACCCAAACCCTCTGCTTTACTTATTCAACTTTTCCTTATCTTATGCACANNGACGAATGTCAACAGAAGTATGGCTCTGCATCAGTCTGGAAAGCTTGTTGTGGCGTGTTTGACTTCTTAAACTTGGCTGCAATTATTGACGGGGAGACGCTATGCGTACACGGGGGTCTCTCGCCCGACATCCGCACACTTGACCAAATTCGAGTGATTTCTCGAGCACAAGAGATTCCACATGAGGGTGCCTTCTGTGATCTTATGTGGTCTGATCCAGACGACGTTGAAAATTGGGCGGTAAGCCNTAGGGGTGCGGGATGGTTGTTCGGAGGGACAGTCACACGAGAGGTGCGAAGAACTACAATCGACTTCCACAAGTYTTTCTGACAGGTGTTACAGTTTAATCACGTTAACAACCTCAAGCTTATTGCTCGTGCCCATCAACTTGTCCAGTCTGGCTACAAACTTATGTTCGACGATCAACTTGTTACTGTCTGGAGTGCACCGAACTACTGCTACCGTTGCGGAAACCTGGCGTCCATTATGACGATAAAAGAAAACGCAGAGAAAGATTTCATCACATATGATGCAGCGGAGGAAAACAAAACGGACAAAGTACAGGGTACAAGAAGAATGGTAAGCAGTACTCAAATCCCGTATCGATCCTCYTTCTGACGGGGCCTRTCTGCAGACAAATATGCCTTACTTTGTTTAACCACTATAGATAATTGGGATACCATTGCTATGTATTTTATAGACTGTATTTTTTCCACCTCTGGACTCGATCTGCGCCAGTCTACTGCAGCCAGATTGACCGATACTTCTGGATGGCCGCCTCCAAAACATTGTTCGGGATCGTGGGATTGCCCTCGTCTTCATCAACAAGCTTCTCTAGGTCAATATCTCGCGGCATAATCTCCGTGCAATTAACCAGATTAGCCTTGTCATATCCCAACAGGCTCATCTTCTCGTGAGCTTTCTTGTAATCGTTTGCCCTGGAAAGAGGTAACTATAGAAATTCGGTGGGTGCTTTGGAATGAAGGCTTACCAGTTGCTTTGCCGACTGAACCCCACAAATCGGTTGTAGTCCTCTCTTGTCCTCGAGTCATGGGAAAATTTGACATCGCTGGGGAGTTTGAACGTTCCTATAATTTGTGATTAATACCAGGAACACACATCTGTGTGAACGTCAAGACCACGTGCCTGTCGCATTTGCATTGCTCTGGATCTCAGAGTCTGGACGAGAATGTAAGTAATGGAATTCCAATTATTGCGAAAGGTTCGCTCACAGAAACGAACATCCCAGACATCTACTGTCGTATCCATTGCATCTCCAGAAGCGGCAGCGTTGACGAAACGCTGCTTGGCGGTAGAGTGTGAACCAATCAAAGCCATAAGGTCGCGCGTATCGAAGCCCATATCAGCGAAACGGGCGAGGAGGACATCGACTGGACTATGTGTGTCCGGGAGAAGGCCGTCTGGGTTGGGGATGACTGTCGGAGCCGGACGTCCTACCCAAGTCTGGACCACGGGCCCGCCAGGGCATGCCACTACTCCAAGAGTACCTGCTAGCTGTGCGATTTTTAGGACTGCGATTCCAGGTGTCTAAGCTCATCAACGCTCACCTGAACTACATCACCTGCAGAAACATTGAACCTCTCTGGGAAAGGTTGCAGGGCAGCAACGATGTCTTGCATGCCATTATTATCANGGCGCTCTACCTCAGTCAGGTCGACGATCATGGAACCATCAGCGGCTCCGTTCGGTTTTCCAGCTTGTTGCAACGCAAGGGAGAAGGGTGCTTTTAACGGGTGTTAGTGATTGGGTAGTGGTCGAGACTCGATTGTAATGTCTCTCACCAGCATCGTGAAATGCCATCCGAATTGCCGCACGGGTAAGATCATTACATCTTCCTATTGAACGATTGCTCAATATCCCAAGTGCAGTCGAGAAAAGGTTGAACCTTACCGTGATAAAGTTCGCCCATGATTGCATCTCGTACAGCGTAGAACGGTCTACACCTCTCGTCCTTAGTGTCTGCCTCGGTAGTGATACCATTGTCTTCGTCTCGTCTACCAGGCATTAAACCATAGGAGACGGAAGCTGCGAGGAAGACTAGAAGGGAACGCAGGCCAAGGGATTTGAGAGCGTACATCCTTCAGAAATGCTTGGGCAGTTGGGAACTGAGTCTTTGACCACTGTAGATGGTCCCCTTTTAAGGGAGAATCGTGAGTGAATTGTTATGAATTCTGGCAACAACCCCGTGCCATCTCACGACTGACTGTTCTACGACATCAGAGGAGCAGACGAACAGTATTCATTTCTCACCGCGCTGATCTGGCCACAACAAAACACTGTATGGGGCCTCCGGAGAGCCCGAGTTTCGCCCCATTTGTGCGAGTACGTATGATCTAACGAAGCACAACATACCCCTAAGTTTCTGGAACGACGAACGGTGGGAACTTCTCTGACGGAAGAAGGCATGAAGAAGTAGATAGACGATGAAGATGACGCTCTCGATGGCATGCATAATCTCCCTACAGCTCGCTAGAAGGAACGGTTACAGAAAGAAGTCGAATCTATCAAAGATGAGCGTTTACACCATGGAAACTTGCTATTGAAACCAACCTCGAAGTTGTGTACAGAGTCAAGTGAGAATTCTTTGATCATTCATTTTAACCGTTGTATTCACTATTTTCATCTTTGATTCCCAGATGCAAAGTTCTCTGGAACTGTCAGGACATGTTCTGTGATGTTCTGGAGCTGAGTTCAGGACCCACACTCTGTAATCTCACGACTGTGATTCGCCATTCGGGCAAGAGGAAGAATAGACTCATCCATATCCAGCGTAAAGAATGCTAATCAAAATGGACCGTGGGAAGGGTGAAATTTATGCATCTGATTTTATGCAGGGAAATCTAAGACGTTTGGTTACGTGCAAATACGACGACAAATGTAAGTTACAAAATATATAGTACAATAAATACATCACGATCCCTCCTCCAGAAGTCTTTTCGCCTTGTTGAGGTCCATCTCCCACTCCTTAGCCCATATGGGATCTTCCTTCTCGCGAAGTTGACAATCAGAGCAACGGATGTAGTAAGCATTGGCTTTGACGCCGTAGTTGAGCAGCAGGCTATTTAAAGATATGTTCGGTGAGAACGATTCTAGGGAGGAGTAGGAGAGACACGTACAACTCGGGTAGATACTCCCCAACAGGGACAATTTCATCAGGCATACAATCCTCACAGAATGCTCGGGGACACGTCTGGCACCTGGTTAACTCCGTGAGCTGAGCTAAATATATAGTGGGAAAATCCCACCAACCTGAAAAGCATATTCCCCGCGTCTGCAGTGGTTCTATAACACTCCCAGCATGCGTGTTGATCACAAGTGACTGCAGGCAGTTTCTCAATTTCTTGCTTCGTATAGCCACGGCACTTGGCATGGAACACTACGATAGACCCATCGTGATTAGCAAGTTCTCCAAGGACTAAGAAACCCGTTGGCTGACGAACCTCGTGGGCAGTAGCTACAGCAAGCCAAGTTGCCACCCTCTCGACAATGGATACACCAGTTTTCGTTTTCGATGGGCTTTCGTTTCTGTTTCACTGGCATTTTTTTCGGAGACTGTTWAMGGNANNGASTGTTARASGTAATGAGAGTCGGCGTATGCTGCCCATTACTGAAACACTCACCACCTCGGTGGGCCCGTCATCGACGATGAAAGTCATTCCGCCAATAGTGACAGTGGCTTTACTAACCCGTGCTCTCTTTTGCAACTCCTTCCACTCTGCCGCAATCTGCTTGTTGTTCGTGATCTTGACAAGCTTCCCCTCAAACAACCTTGACTGGACTTGTGCCACGCCGCTGAGAAGCTGTCTCTGCTCTTCCTCAGCGGATGCAAGCAGGTCTTGGTCCTTGTCCTTGTCTGCATCTTGGGCGTCTAGTTCGCGTTTCATCATCGCGACACGGGCATTTTCTCTCGATCGTGACGTTTCGAGGATCTCGCCAATCGGGGACGCTAGGAATTTTTCCAGGTCCATACCATCTGGAGCTGTGCTTAAAGCGCTGCTACCATTTCGTAGGATGCTGAGTAGGGCCTTTGAACCGAGAGCACTGTCCTCTGATCCTCCGGAGGATCCACCACTCCCCATGAGCTTGAATGAGAGGAATAGTTTGCGACGGATACGGTCCTATCACATGAAATTTAAGCAGAGTCAAATAGGAAAGGCACCATAACGTACGAGCATCTGATCCTCTACACTTCCTCTACAGATGAGACGATAGACCTTCACAATGTTTTTCTGCCCAATCCTATGTGCACGACCTATGGCTTGCAGGTCATTTTGAGGGTTCCAATCGGAATCGACCATGATTACAGTGGAGGCCTTGGTCAGATTGATACCTGCGAAGGGTTACTCGGAGGGACGAGAACAGAGACAATGCGAGACGTACCAAGATTTGCAGCTTTTGTGGAAAGAAGATAAACCTGATAGGCTATGTAGAGGGAGGATCAATTACACTGTGCCTTGTTTGCAACGTGAGGAATGCGAGACGTACGCGACTTGTCCATTTGAAACTACGAGGCGCATTCAGGATCAAAGGGCCCCAAAGCTAGAGGGATACACGTACTAGTTTTATATCAAGAGTACGTCGAGGCCGTGTTGTGCTTCCGTCGAGTCGAGCATACGGAATCCCTCGCAGGCAAACGAAGTCTTCTAGCAGATCGAGCATCGATGTCCATTGCTATAAGACTGATCAGCGCCCATTAGAATGAACATTTCTCATACGGCCTTACAGTGAATAGCAGGACGCGTTCTCCTTTGGGGAGTAGATCAGCAAGTATTTTATCGATGGCCACCAACTTGGAGGACGACGCCACAAGATGTTCGCCTAGTTGATACGGTTCGGGTTCTGCTCCTGGCAACATATAGGGACTGTGACGGGTTAGGAAATACGGGTGGAGGTGGGCAGGTAGGTAGCTTACTGATCGCATACTTTGCGCAGCTGCATGAGTAGATTCATCAACTTTGACCATTCTGCCGGGGGATTGTCAGCAGCGAGCAGAACGTCAGTCCTAAGTTTACACTCACGCTTTCCCTTAGTCTCTCCTTCAGGTTCTGGTTGATTCATCTGGTTCTCGAGATGGGACAATACCTCCCGTCTTCCACCATCCAAGCCAGATCCATCCTTCTGTTCAAAGATCTGGTTCAGCTCCATACTGTCCATCTTCGTCAACAGCCTATATGTCCAGAACCTTTGCGCCTCGCTCAAGGGGATGAAAACGGTCAGCTCCTCTTTCGGGGGAACATCTGCCGCTACCACATCTTTTGTTCGCCTCAACATAACTGTGGACAATAGCTTCTGGCATGCGTCCATGAATGTCATGGTATATGTGCCCTTCGCAAGGTCAAACGACTCGTGAAACAGCCTCTCCGTCGCCGCAGTGAACACAGTCGGGAATAGCCAATGCAGCAGACCCCATAATTCGACCAGGTTATTCTGCACCGGTGTACCAGTCAAGACCAAACGCTGCAAGCTGCCGATTCCTTGTATTTTATGCGATACAAGGCTTTCTGAGTTCTTGATCTTGTGACCTTCGTCGAGGACGCAGTAGCCCCAACGTCGTGTCTTAAACCAGGAATCTTCCGCAACGTAACATTCGTATGTGGTGACGATAATGTCAAATCCGCCGTCCTTTAGGCTCTCACGGAGACGGAGACGTTCGTTCGCTGACCCATGGAACCGGATGGTCCGCATACTGGGTAACCAACGTTTAGCTTCCTAAAAGTCAAAGATCAGATTTTTCTGCGGCCTTCAGGTGAGACAACCCACATTCTGCCACGATGAGAGAACGGAGAGCGGGCACACCACCAAGTGCGGGTCGTGCGGTCCGTGTTCATTTTCTTGGATCCATGCAAAGAGAGACAGAGTCTGGAACAGTGTCAGGATATCATTGCTTGCCGTCGAAAATGTGGCTTACCTGAAGGGTTTTGCCTAGGCCCATCCTAACGACAAATTAGTGTTTGGCTTTCCGCGCAAGTCATAGTAACGTACTCATCGCCCAGTATACAGTTCATTCCTGTTAAACAAAGGTATAAGTTTAATGTAATGGCGAGAACAGGGCACATACCGTTACGATACATCCAAACGAGAAACGAGAGACCATGGAGCTGTCAAGGGGAGCTTTAAACACAGATGCAAGAGATAACCCTTCCTACTTACCTGATAGTCTTTCATTGTTCCTCCTTGGATCAGTTTGGGTTGCTCTTCAAGTTCGTGGAACGGAATAAAAGAGGCTTTTCGCGCTTGTAAACTTGGGTCGTTCTTCAAGTTGGCAATATAGGATTTAGGACCAGGGATGAGTGCGGAGAATGTATCAATGTGACGATATATCCAATGTTTCATAGCTTCATCGCGCAAGTCGCGTCTATCGCTAGCTGCAGCCGTGTTCTGCGACGTACCAATATAAGACCAGCCACATTATAGCGACAATTGACGTACCGCTTTCTTAGCGTCTAATTTCACTCTCTTCACGTCCAAATCCTCTACATTTCCAGAAATTTGCTCTACTTCAGTATAATTCCGCTTCAAGTTCCTCGTTTTGGGCTTCAAACTGGGCGGAATATCCGCGGATTGTCGTGGTCGTAACCCATTTTTGCGGGGAACAGGCGCGCTCGCTGAGTAAAATCTCGAAGCTGGGATCTCCATGATGTCTAATTCGTCGTTTTCTAAATCAGAGCTTGGTGGTTCGTTGGGCATATAGGGAAAAGAGATGAAAGTAGAGGACAAGAGAAGTTCAGACCTGTCACGAATGTCACATGTGGCGACACGGTCCAATGATGTGACACTCACGTGATAGGGGTTACGATGTACAGTGTAGTGACCGTACTACCACCATTGTGGATTGTGGCATCTCAGGATTGGCATAAGTTGCTTAAATTGAGGGCTCCTATGAGAGGGGAAATGTCTCTAACCATTCTATCTCTTTTCTTGGTATTCTGAATGCCAGTCGTTCATGAACTTTTGTNAAAAAATTCTGTCTTCTCTCAAGATACCAGATGGTCTAGGTTTACATCGCCGTGTACTGAGACTATGTAAGCCCACTTGAGCATTGATTTCTTCCAATGATGCCTGATATCTACTGACACTATCCAGAACTGATCTCGTTGATTTAATTCTATGACGGCTTCCAGGGCGTGCACGATGACATTCTATCCGTTAACTCTTGAGGTACAAGGTATATGCGATTGTTTCCGTTGATGTTCCTCCGGGCCTCGTGTACTCATATCAAGGTCACTGACCTGAATCTTCCACATATCTTTGGAAGTCATTTACCCTTGACATTGCAAACAAAAGGAGACTGGTAACAACGATTACTATGGGATTTAATCTCGCGTTGTTTCATAACAGTCCCGACGATTCCCTCTTTTCCTTCAGCGACGTCACAAGTGGGAAGCATTTCTGTAAGCCAGGGAGGGACATGTGCTGACGCGCACACTTGAACTCGTCAGCGTACTAACCGATTTAATTATGAGACATCAGCTTCCTTTTCCCTCCGACAAGTTCAGTGCACTCTTGTTCCTAACCAGGAAAACGATGCTTCTTTTGTTCTTGATATCGACGATAAACCATGGAAGACCTTTTCATCTCCGGAGATCAATCACTTCTACAACAAGGACCTCTTAGGAACTACTTATTGTCCTTTGTAATCTTTGTGGATTAGGCTATGACGGTCGATGTATTTAATCTCCTTCTCGTTTTCCCCAGGTGTTTTCAACTAACCCCCAGACTTTCACCCTCATTCAAGATGCGTTTTTCTTTACGACGACTATTCCGCTCTAGGAAAGAGCGACGATTATCACGATCAGATACGACTTCAACTACGACTGAAGAGATGGGAGGCCCTTTGGATTTCACAATTCAAACTCCTTCCGGTGATTCCTTTAACATTTATCACGAACAGCAAGGTATACATCTTAGATTCTCAAAGGTCTTTGCGCAATCTCATGTCTCCTGAAAGCAATAAAAGACAAAAATAAAGACGAACATCTTTCCAGATCGAAACGACCGCGGCCAACAGTACGGCCAGCACCTCCTACTCATGGAGAACCTTCCCCGACAGCCTCGAGGGAACCGACAGACGAAACTTGTAGCCTTGAATCAAGCACAACTTCTACAGATACCTGGGCGACGCCTACCTCGCCACACCCAGACCACAAGTACTGGTCTCCTGCAACTCCTGGTGCGCTCACGTACGTACACACCACCACCTCCGACTACCTCGTMCGCGTGAACCATCCCATCAACCGTCACGTCTCCCTGAACACCATCTCCCACCCCGTGATACTCTCTCCTGACGATTCCTCCCGATTCACACCTCCCGTTGGACATCATGCCGCTGTATTCTTCGGAAAACGATGCTTCGACGTTAGCGTGTTACACCATAGTCCAGCACCAGCGATCCGTGGTCCCAAACCATCCTTGTTCCTGCCTGTGAAGCCCCGCATGGAGACCATTGTTTACGGGCACGACGCAGACTATTTAGTTTCCGTCGAGAGTCGTCTTCCTCTAGGAGACGCCCTCGCTGGGGATGGAGAGATCCAAGTAGTAGGCAGTCGATCTCTCATTCCAGGAAGACTCGCTTCAGTGCACCTTGGGCGAAAACTCTTCTCGGTGAGAGTACTCGAGAGATTGCCGAATTTTCACTTTGATCCCGAGGTCGGGGTGTATCACGAAGATGGGCCTGCGGTCATTCCCCGAGCCTCGAGGCACGGGGAGGATCATAGTGATACATCTTCGACCGTAGATGCGACCCAAAGGAATGAGGATAGAGAGGAGTGCCGAAAGGAAGGTCCCTTGTTGGCCGATAAGACATCAGAAGTGCACCTCCAACGTGTACATGGGCAGCCTATCTCTGACCGGCCTTCAGACTCGAAGATGTCTCTTGCCGGAGAATATGCCATCACGAGTTGAGTGTTCAAACACGTTACCTCAGCCAGGCTTAGCTCCTGTCGTGCTAGCACTTAATATTTAAATATCTGTATCCGTAGATTGGTTGTATATGTTCTTTGCTTATNGGGGGATGTATGTATTACCCCAGACCTCCCATGCTCTCTTGGTTATTATATAGGGCAGTTTGCTGTATAGTATACTAGGTGCATGAAGGAAGACTGGAAATATCAATGACATTGGTTTTGTTAGTATTTCCTGAGCGATGGGCGTTACATGGACAAATTAACAGCACTAGCAGCTACCCGTGTCTACGCCACGGCGAGCCTGAGAAATCACAGAGATGAGAAGTAAGTTACCGCAAATATGGCACAGTTCGTGAATAACATGGGAAACATCAACAATTTTACCCCTGTGTTCAGCCGTATAGCATAAGTTCTTCTATTTAAGCCTGTGTTGTACAAATTTCAGTTCTACGGGGCCACACAACCTAGTTTTTGAGGTCCCCAAGAGCATCTCTAGGGTTTTTGTTGTAAAGTTGGATTACCAGGGTAGGGAATGTTTTTGTTACTTAGGTTTATCTTTTACTGTACGATCGAGTCAATAACCCGTCACCCACCTCTCCCTTTGGCCCGGTCTTCCTTTTTTATTGTGTATAACAGTATTCCTTACTTTCCAGTGTTCCACCCCTTTCATTCTTCACCACTTTTCTATTTCTACTTCTATGAAATATGGTATTTATATGTGCTTTATATCTTCTCTTCAATTGCATAAGCTATGTATGGTAGCTACGTAGCCTGCTCACGATTGCTGCTCATCTCTCTCAGTCTCAATTAGGCAGGAGCACGGGTCGGCGAACCCTTGACGGGTTGCGGGTAYGGGTGCCCAGGGGMAAGGGTGAGGRTCAACATAACCTGACCATAACCCGCGCGAACCCTTGCGCCTCAGCCTCCAACCGGCGCCGCATGTGCTATAAAGCACCCAACCCGTTCGTGACCCGCGGGTTCACCCTCACCCTTCCCTATTCCCATAGGTAGGGTTTGTCGCGGGTACAGGTGAGGGTAGCATGGATGATACCCGCGGGTTCACCCGTGCTCTTGCCTAGTCTCAAGTGGCGATTGACAGTCGACAGCGCCCAGTTTTCAGCTACCTCAAGTGCAAACTGCGCAAGCAAAGTCTAGTGGTAAAGAGGAAATTTTCTCATCTGCCGAATCTGTATAAGTACAGTTCAGGAAAGCTGGGAAGAGAAAAGTGAAACATTGTGGCGGCGCACATGACCAGCCAATAGGAAGGCCTCTTTGACTTTGCGTCTCGACCAATGAGAGAGGGAGTTGGTCACCCTTCTTTTTTTAATAGTAGATAATAGTAGATAGATTTTACACTTGACTTTACAGGTAATAAGTATTGGAAGTGACAGAGCCAGGGCACATATTACCTTGGGCTTTCTACGAGCTTGTACTCGAATTGAGTTTGCTCCCAATATGAGTGTTAATTACATACCCTCCTACACAGTGGCCCCGGATGCTTCATTAATGCCACATCCATCTCTTTTCAGAGTGCGCTTCGACCTTGAAGCTTTTCCTTTCACAGATAATATCAGTAATATCAAATGCGTCGTCTGCAACTGTACATGGATTCGTAGATGTAACAACGAGGGCACGTAAAATACATTGCTTTTACACCATGTAGTACACAAGAAACTACAGCACCTCCCCCCTATGATAACAACAATGCAACCAAYGCTGTAGCATTTACAATGATGATTYATGCAGTGGATTCACCGGCTTGATCTTCYTCAAAGCCCTCSCCATCGTCCTCTTCGCCTGTGAATGCAGTGGCGGGTACGGCGTACAARCGGATGACAGGCTGCAGAATTGTGAGGAYAWTTTGTGGCGGGATAAAAACRAYTGAAATACCTTGTTGGGGTCCTTCACGAGRACGTATTTACCCTCGGGAAGCTTCATACACATATCTGTGACCGTCCTGACGATGCCCCAACCATTGGCWAGGTGGACRTTCAACTGKACAGCAAAGTCGGAAGGGCGCATYGAAGCCGTGCTGAGAATGACGTGACGYGTGTTGTCGCGAGGGTTGGCGCGAGAGATGTATCTGGAATRGCTTGTTAGTAAAGATATGCTAGTARAWAGRCRTAGSACATACCCRATTTTCATCGTCTCGGCACCAGCAAGAATACTCTGYACAGTCCACTTGGCAAGCTTGCAGCTGTTGTTCTTCATCTCMGTGGCGACTACAGCACCTCTCTGGGTGTCGAGCTTGCTTCTCCAATCCGGAGCACCTCCAGAGCCTGCGACCTGGGATCAAATTCATTCAAAGCTCGGATGGTAACTAAACCAGAGCCTCCTTGGGGTTGACACCAGGGCCGGGTTGGTAGGCGTCTACTTCTGTCCTGACACAGATTTTCACATTTTCATCTTCGGTGATACCAAGGTCGAAGACTCTGTATCGGTATCCACACGACGCCAATGGTTCAGTCTCGTCTGGACCATAGAATTGATTCGGGTGATTCAGGTCGATAGCAGGCGGAGGTGGAGTCTCAGTCACCGTCTGGAATCCAAAGTTTTGGTTGATGTACGTCGCTTCAAGGGAAAGAGAGGTGGCAGAGTTGATCGAAGGAACTTCTGGCGCTTTTTCAGTGGGGTTGTTAGGATTCGGCGGGGTAGGGTCCTGGGGTGGGTCGGAGGCGTTTTCGTTGACAGTGACGGTGTCGAACGGACCGCCATCACGCTTATCGAAGAAGAGTTTATCACCCTCTCGGATGATGACAATATCCCAAGGGTAGATGGATCTGGGAGCACACATGAGTGCACTTACGATAACGTCCGTGGTGTAGACGGTCGCGACGTTTTTGCTGGCGAGTTGTTGAATGACTGGGTCATCTGTGGTCGTAGTATTATATCTGATACGATCAACTAGTTGGAGAGGTTTCTCAGTTTTCGTGGTAACCCGATCGTAGGTTTTGTCGTATGGGAAGAGGCGGCCGTAAGAGTCCCTGGAATAACGCAACATAAGATGGTGCTAGAGTCAGAGCAAAGGTAGGGCTTACACATCCTCTGGCTCATCTACTTCCAGCCTAAGCTTGGCAAGTCGGTGGAACTCGATTTCTTCCATCATTGCCCACGAAGGAGATATAACAACAGACGACTCGCGAGTGCGCTGATTCTGTGAAATTTGTTAGATCGCATAGTATTAATGATTTGATTTGTTGAAACTGCACCTTATCCCAATCCCTGCGACCCCATCTTCCGCCGCCTCTTTGGTTGGCATTCCTTCCTCCACTAGCAAAGCCCCCTCTGCCAGTCCCACGGACACCACCTCTGGCATTGTTATACCCACCTGCGCCACCTCGTCCCGCACCACCACGTCCTCGAGAAAATGCACCTCCCCTTCTTGGGGGTGCGGCTTTGTTGTCGACAAGGGAGAAAGAACTCTCATCTTCAACATGGAAATATGCAAATGCACTAGCAGTCCCACTACCGAATGCTTGAGCTCCGTCTCTTCTCTTAGCTCCTGGCCTATTAATGTTGGCCTGTGCAGCATTGGTTACACCTTGGCTAGCGAGTTCATTCCAATCTGCGAAACGACCAAGTTTGTCGGATTTTGAGTAGGGAGCATATGGGATATCTTTGAATTTAAATTGGTCGGGAACATTAGACGTGGATGGGCCCCAACCACCATCGGCGTTGTCTGCAATAGGTGGTAATGCGAAGGATGCCATCGTCGTCGTCGTCGATGTCAGAAAATTGTGATCACGATCTTCTCTCCTTTGATCTCGCACGTGACTAGATGCTGTGGCGGGACCTCGCGGCGCTTCTTCCTTCAGATGGGACTCGAGGCTCGCGAGTCGCAGCACTTGACAATAATATATAGGGAGTGCCAATATTTTGCATAGATTCATTATCAGCTGGTATACAGTACGATCAGGTCTCATATGTCTGTGCTAGCATGCATGGCTGATTCCGATCCAGACCAATGAGTAAAACATTCCTCTGGTGAAATGGTTTATAAAAAAAAGAATTGATAGATACGACCCACCCGTTTCTGCTTGCGTGTTCTAGTAGGTGCTCTGTATATCGAGGAGTAATCTTGAGCTCTCAGTACCTCATCTCTACAATGTAGCAACCGTCCATCATGAGCTCAAGTCTTGTGAAAAGACATGGCCAGCTCCGCATGCAAAGATATGGTACTTCTGGAAGACTTCCTTCCGCTGCGGAACAGGTCGAGGGTCGGGATGCCAAAAATTGTACCGCAAAAAAAACATACAAGTTCTAGCAGGTTCTAGCCAACAAGCAGGAGAGATTCAAGGGATCGATCTCTGGAATTGAATCAAAGAGTCAAATACTGAGTTTCACCCAAGCTTCACCGGTCATATGGAAAGCTAGAAATAGGGAACAGATTGGTGTTTGAGGTCGTGATGATTAGCCAAAAATTGTGTTGCTTGATTCGCGATTCGATGTGAAAAGACTCTCTAAAGAGGAAAGCTTACGCATTTGGGGAACAATAGGGAAGAAGGACCTGATTTCAACAATGATCTGATCTGCGCACGCAACATGCATATAGATCGTGATCTATTGCCAAACGCCACACATGATTCGAGCGTTCGAGGGATGCTACTAAAGCTTCATTATTGACACTGTTTTTCCAGGAATCCAGGGAGAATAGCTAATGAAGGGAGATGTGACAGCCTTCGAGTTAGGCTTTGCGTGGGAAGTAAGAAGTGGACCCATATCAGTCCATAAAAGGAGCAGAACGCCTGAGAGAGTGCCATTTTGGGATGTTTACGTTACGTGAGCCTGTCAAGCAGTATAGAGTCCTTGACAGCTTGGTGCCGCGGTCTTCCATCGATAACCGCTCCGCTTGGAGAACTTTAACATGGAAATCGAAGGATGCACGATATTACCAGGAGTTAGGGTTGTAGGAAGGAGATTAGGAGCCAATAGGAGCGAGAAAACTATGAGGGGATTTCCTTCTGGAGAACAAAGACAAGGATGGATCCTAAAACTTACAGAAAAATGCACGAAAANCATATGTTTTCAGGGGTGCCTTGACTGGTCCTTGGACATGGTGAACGGCTGAAAAAGGAAAAGACTCCTAAGTGCAGGGCCCCACGGCTCCGAGCGCGTGTGATGTTTTACCGCACCCGGTATTTGCATTTGAACTTGATTTGGAACGCCCACCCTCATGCCCCCTCATCGTCAGGATTAAAACGAATCCTTCAGCAGCATTGCCAACATAGGACCCTATCCAACACATTCCTATATCGTTCTCCTTCTCCTTTATCTTTGTTGTCTTTCGTCGTCGTCGTCGTCGCTCTAGCTCTCTGTGCTATTCTTTCTCTTCACAACTTTCAAGTTTCGCAGTCACCCAGCTTTCCGTTTCAAAAAAATCCAGCTCCAGAAAAATTACTGTCTTCTAGTGCTTTTTGTTTCACTACCATTCTTCAAGTTCTTCAATCTACGCCAACAAACATTGCTATTACACAATGTCGCATTCCGACGCTGAATCCCGCGACTTTGACTACCGCTCTGGCCTTGCAGGATATCTACGTCCTGAGGGCCGTCGGCCATCGATGGGATTAGGAGGACAAGCGCCTCCCCGACAAAGTCAATATTCTTTGTACTCGACGAGCACGCGTGGCCTGGGATCCCCGACCGCGTCCCAGACTGGGAACACATTACTGACTCAGCGGCGCCAAACAACGCCAGACATCTAAATAACACGCACTCGCAGCCTCAATCCTTCTCTTCTTTCTCCAACCACCATCCCTCCACTCCCCCCGCCCTTCCCAGTTCCCTCTATACCTCCTCCACCCCTGCGCTACATTCTCCTCCAGCACTCGCCCAATCACCTACCTCTATCTCTTCCCGCTCTACTCTTTGGTGGGGCGAACTTGAACCTTGGATGGACGAGGAATACGCTAAGCAGGTTTGTGCACTCATGGGCTGGGATCCCCTCAATATCAAGGTGCCTCATCCCGCCCCTGATCCTACAACTGGACAACAGGCGAACAACCCAGGATATTGTTTCCTTACTTTCCCGAGTCCCGCCCATGCAGCGAACGTTTTGTCCCAAATGAACAACACCTCGTCGCCGATGACGATGCCTAACTCTACGAAACCCTTTGTGCTCAACTGGGCGTCTGCTGTTCCAGCTGCTGCAAATACTGTGACAACGCCGGTCCAAGCTGCCTTCAACATTCAACCTCAACAGCAGCAGCAACAACAGCAACAGTATCCCAGAGAATATAGCATTTTCGTCGGCGATCTAGCTCCAGAGACGTCCAACTCGGACCTCGTCGCTGTCTTCCGAAACCCAGTCTTGGGATTGAGGAACGATAGGGAGCCCAAGTTTATTCGTCCTTTCATCAGCTGCAAGAGTGCAAAAATTATGCTCGACCCTGTCACAGGCGTCTCAAGAGGATATGGCTTCGTTAGGTCCGTTGTTTTGTGTTCGGGTATCTTTTCGCTGGATTAGCTGACCCCATTATTCTAGATTCACTGACGAGAGCGACCAACAACGTGCTCTAATAGAGATGCATGGTCTTTATTGTCTCTCCAGGCCAAGTACGTCTCATAGATCGTCTTTTCCACCATCGATATTCTAACCTTGGCCTTGTAGTGCGAATTTCCCCCGCGACGGCGAAGTTCAAGCCTCCGACAGCGATCAGCCCAGGCGGTCTACCTCAAGTACAGTTCCCAGCAGATCCTCAGCAGGTCCTTAATCTCGCTCTATCCAGCAACGCCGCCACCTCGGTTCCGTCTTCTAAGAGCGTCTCCGCCCCTATTGCTGCCACGACATCTGCTTCGTCTTTGAACAGCACTTCATCCGGTTCATCTAATGGCAGTGGGTCAACATCTATGACCTCTTCAGGCTCTTTCGTTTCTGCAAATTCCTCGGAGGACGTCATGAATCTATCCAATGCTGCTCTGGTCCAACTGGCCCAGAAGTATGCCAACGGAGAGGCTACCCCTCCTAAGATCTCTGGCCCTACTCCGTCGATAACTTCTCAGTATGCTCAACCAGAGAGGCAGGATGCAGGTACACCACGGTATATGTTGTCAGAAGAATCCTGGAAACATCATGCCCAAGCTCGTGCTATCCTAGGAAATCTGATTGGACCTAATGGCGAGCAGCTCACGTCAACGGACCCATATAATACCACGGTTTTCGTGGGTGGCTTGAGCCCTTTGATTTCAGAGGATACTTTGCGCACATTCTTTGCTCCCTTTGGAGACATCCATTATGTTCGTTGGATGTTTCCTAAACCTTTCCTCTGACAAATACTTACCATTATACTTTTATAGGTCAAGGTCCCCGCTGGAAAACACTGCGGATTTGTTCAGTTCGTGAAGAAGGCAGATGCGGAGCGCGCCATTGAGAAGATGCAAGGTTTCCCGGTAGGTGGAAGCAGAATTCGTTTGAGCTGGGGAAGGAGTCAATGTGAGCTATTCATTCAACACCTTGTAGCAGTCTCTCACACCAATCACTATCCGTAGACAAAGCCGCTCAGGCCGCTGCCCAGGCTGCCCAAGCTGCTGCTTTGCAATCTCAATTCCCCGCTCAGGCGGCGACTCCTGCTCCTGCTCCCGCTCCTGCAGCCTCTTTTGGAGGACTCAGTCAAGAACAAGCTCTCCAGATGCTTCAAAAGCTCGCGATGCAAGGATACCTCCCTGCTCAGACTTCTTCTCAGCCTCAGGCGTCTACTCCGGCTCTGCAGCAATCGGATATCTACAACCATGGAGGAATGTTTGCTGCAGAGGACAAGATGCGATCGGCCATGTTAACCGGACCTGAAGATTTGAGCCTCTTCGACTTCTACTCGCCCATGTCAATGACCGGAAACGCTCAATCTTCCTTTTCGCCCTTCTCTCCCGACCCTAACTTCATCAACCAAATCAGCAACATCGGTCGAAACGGGCAGGCTGAGGGATTGCCCCATCCTTCAAAAGCCTATGCTCCTGGTTTCTTTACCCACGGATTGGGGGATGAAGGCAATGGATATGGAAACACCAACGAGCGGGAGGAAAGGGTTTCTCCCAACTCCAACTCAAGGCTTAACGCCGCACTATTGAAAAACTCGCCTCCTGCGCCAATCTCTCGGCCCTCTTCTGGGCAAGCGCCTCGTGATTCTATGCACGGATTGAGTAGTACTCTGTCCCAGCTTGATTTGGATCGCGACAGGCCTTGGAAATCTCCCGCCGAAAGTTCGGAGAGCAGCGGTGCCTCTGTCCAATTCCAGATGACCGCATCTCCTTGAAGTCGCGCTGTCATTCGGCCAAGTATCTGTCCATGTTTAAATTTTCCCCTTCATGCTGCTTTTCACGCACGCTGCCACGTAAATTCACGTTCAATAGCTATGGCTCCAAGAATTTTGTTAAATGTTCTTTTTTCTCTCCTTTTACCCCACATTGCTAGCTTCGTCACTCGCGTTCCCCACTCCTCTCGAATCGCTTTCTCAGCTTGTTTACCTACTATCCACGATTGTGTCTGTATCTCTCCTGTTCATCTCGTTTTGTTATCATCTCTCGACGTAGTAGTAGTAGTTTTGACGTATATCTTTGTTCCGTTCTCCCTTCTCGAATCGATATCTCTGTGCGCTTTGGTTTATACCTTCTTTCTGAATCTGGCTTTTCCTCTGGTGCAAGTAATCATCGCGATGACTGGGAACTTGGTACGTACTCCTTAATTCGTTATCTAACTGTTTCTGAGGCAGGCCTGTACTAATTTATTGAAGTGTATACTTATTACTTAGTACATACGTTGCGTGCACTACTTCCATGAAGTTGAACTTTGAACTTGGGATGCCATTGGAGCGGAGTCGCGGCCCGAGGCATGGTCTTCCCGGCGGCAAATGCTGTGTGCTTGCTCCCTGTCCTCGACTTACACAAGGGATGTTGATGATGACTTGTGGAACACCTTCAAGACGAAAACCAAAACTCACAGAGTCTTCCGCATGAGATCTGACGTTGTAACCCCATATTACAACGAGCTTCTGGAGCAATATTTCTCATAACTGACACAACTTGTGATCACCGCAGCTTGAACTCGAGGCACCGTTACATAGGAATCAACTCATGGACGGAGCTTGTCGATAG
>LBLO01000328.1:17342-30928 GCA_004354395.1 Chondrostereum purpureum | reverse complement strand
CGCGAGACATTGGTGCCTAGAGGTATGCCAGTGATCACAACGGCTGAAGGTGTAATGGTCCCGGGTGAATACTTGTCCCACGGTATTCGATTCGGGAAGCCTCGCAGGTCCATCATTGGGCCCATTGAGGTCACTACTACTACTACTACTACTAATAGTAAAAAGAACTCGGCTATTGGCCATTTCTGCCCACCAATGCGAATATCCTTGACATCGCCTTGATACGCCATCTGGGTGGTGTGTGTGATTAATCCCTGGATCCGTGTAACCTCCCGTAGTCAGACCAAACGATCCGACATAAGACAGTCCTTATTTCTTGATGTATGGGATCCGTGTTGACATCGTTGATGTCGTTGTGAGACACCTTGATTTGAGACTGGTGAGGGCTTCCCTAGTCTCTTGGTTCTCCTCTTGGAGCATGCATTGTGTTGAATGCTAATTTTAATAGTAACAAAACACTTGCCCTATCTTTACAGCGTAATGTTAACATATTGCCAGTACAATCTGTTTTCTTGCACCTCACAAGAGGTGTCCCCATCACTGACTCGCAGTACTAGTCACCACTGCCTCCTAGCTTTGATTATATACTTGTCGATCTCTCTCTCCTCAAATGACCGTGTGTCCGTGATTATCAGCCATATTGCGATAGATATGAACCCACCACACGCCACAATCACACTGATGAGCAGGCCACGAAACACCTGTTGAGCGCCTGCCCCTAGGTCAGGTATGATGCTTATGTTGTTGGGGGCTCCTCCTTCTGATAACCTGTATGCTGCTGCGACCATATCAGTATAAGTGGCAACATACGCAATCTACGTATCACATACCATCTCCCTTCCTGAACTGAAATACTTTTTTACTGATGCAAACCATGTAGTTTATCATCCTCGAGAGGCCTGTTAAAACATACATAGGGACGAACTTGTCAGAATGAGAATATGAGCGCACCATTGGTTAGAAATGGTTTAGGTTTCAGGACTTCCTGGGGAGAATCCACAGGAGCCCCTCCATCGGACACCACAGGGTTGACTAGTACCTCTCCCTGCCCAATGTCACACCAAGGATTCGTCAACTCTTCCAAGACTGGGACCCTGGAAGAAGCATGATCTCCTTGAATAGATTTCGAATGAAGTAAAGAATCCATGAACGGAGGGTTGGATCTATGAGTTTCTTCAAGACAAAAAGAGTGTTGAGCCGTCCTCTCATCCAATGCTCTGTCTTCGATCCAGGGATTACGGTGCTCCTGCAGCGGGTTGTGTCTTGAATCGTTGTCGATACCTTCTTTT
Source organism: Chondrostereum purpureum (assembly GCA_004354395.1). NCBI lineage: Eukaryota > Fungi > Basidiomycota > Agaricomycetes > Agaricales > Cyphellaceae > Chondrostereum > Chondrostereum purpureum. The sequence continues at coordinate 29,639 of LBLO01000328.1, read as the reverse complement.
CCATTTATTCGCCTGAATCCATCAAGGGGGGATTCCCGTCTACTCTCCACCTGAGGTTCACCCTTAAATTGAACGGCGTTGAGTTGCCTCAACTGCGAAAATACGTGGGTCTTCGGAAGCATCACACGCTCGCAGTTGGATGAGAAATCTTCAACTGAAGGGGGAAAATGAATCCTATCTAATGTCCCTGAATAGAGTCAGTTACTGGCGTGCTTGTTGAATCCGCTGCACAGACCTAGAACAATATCTCCTGCTACAGTCAAAGCTATGTGGGCACGATTATGCGAGAGAAATAATTGCGCTACAAGGAAACAAGGATATCCATCCAAAATTGGAGTGCGAAGTGAAAATACGTGCATTGGTGGCATGCGTAAGTCATCCCTTTGTGTCCTCCCGGTGGCGACCCAGGTGTCCACATCAACTTCATGGTGTCTTGTATTAGTAGGATTAATTGAACGTTTGGGATCATGTGCAGTATTCGAAGGCTTGGACCACATTATACGAGTAAGAACGCAAATAAAAGAAACTCAACTCACCTCGTAATCAGATAGTTCAAGCCCCAAAAATGAACTACTAGCCAATGGATGATTCTCAACCTCCACATTAGCTCTGTTGGACCCATCAGCTTGGCCAAGATCGGGCTGAATAGGTCGGTCCTGTAGCACGTTAATAGTAGTGTAGACAAAAGCATCTCAACTCACCGCCAGCTTTGAAAACTCGGACATTAAAGATAAATTGTTAGCAGTTGCGCGACACTTGGCCTTTACTCAACTTGGTTAGTGCCGATGACCTCAGAAAAGTACCTTACGCCAACCTGCGACTCGCTTGAGGTATTCTCTTCGTACTTGGAGATGCTTGCATGTTCTTGTAGATTCCTATCGAGAACACCAACAGTGTCGCATAACGCGTCCAGCATATCAGGCAGGTTTGCAATAGCTTCCATGGTCTGGTATACCCCGTCCAATTTGCTGTCCAAGACTTCGATGGATGTCTGTGCGGGGATGGAAAGTTAAAGATGCGTGCTTTTCATACCATGATACTGTATTGTATTACCTGTACGGTATTCAGGTTTTTTATTACATCCTTAAACTGAGTCATTAGTAATTTGGGTACTTTGGTGGTGTCCTAGGGCGAAGTCAGTTCATGGTTTCGAGTCCCAATTTTAATTGGGACTCGACTGTTCCTTTGACTTTTTTCATTAAACTTTCATTCTCCCATCAGTGGCGTGTGAGTTACCTTCCTGTTTTATTTTGCCTCAATCTATGTACACTTATAGTATCATGAGAAACACATTCCTATTTAATTATGTTACTACTCAACGCTGAATTTATACTTTATATCTAATTACCTGAGACTAGAATAAGCAAATAGATACAGTAATAAGTTGAAGTGCAATAAACAGATAACAAAAAAGGAACTATTCAGTGTCCATGTCTAGAGATAATACCATTGTATTCCTAGACCTCAAAAACAGGGAGAGTTCAATGAAATTAAAATTAGACATGCAGGGAAGACTAGTAGGTTTGTCATGATAAGAAGATGAGAGAAAGGGCCATATAGAGAGAATGGCCAAGTAAATTATCTTCAGGTAAGTGCTTTCATCTTCAGAGACCTCAAAAACAGGCCGAATACATTGACTTCAGATCCAGGCATTGTNGGGGAGAGATGATAAATAGGCCATAAGAATAAGGAGAAGATAAGATGGAAGGCTATAGAGAGAGAACAACTAAACCAATTGTCTTTGGGTAGGTTCTATCATCTTCGGAGACCTCAAAAACGGGGGTGCATACAGTGAGTTCGGACCTAGGTACCACGGGAGATAAGTGGTGGATGGGACCTACAATTAATGAGGAGAGGATGAGAGGGAAGGCCGTGGAGAAAGAACGGCTGCACCGTTTGTCTTTGGGTGAATTCCATCATCTCTGCAGACCTCGAAAACGGGGGGGCGTATAGCGAGTTTGGACCCAGCCATCCCGGGGGATAGGTGGTGGATGAGACCTAAGATTAAGAAGGAGAGGGTGATGGGGAGGGCCGTGGAGAAAGAACGGCAGCACCATTTGTCTTTGGGTAAATTTCATCGTCTTCACAGACCTCAAAAACGGAGGGGTACAGTGCGAGTTTGAACCTAGGCACCACGGGGGAAGATGGGTGGATGGGAGTTGGTATGATGGGAAGAGGGTGATGGAGTAGCCTGCCAAAGGAGAACCAAAACTTGAACAGTTCTGGGGATGGTTCCATTGTATTCCTAGACCTCAAAAATGGTCAAATCAGTCAAGGTTCAACCCCAAAAACTCAAGGGGCTAATGTAGTATCTACTTTTTTGTTTTGATGAGGAGGAGAAGTAGGGATGTATCCTAAAGGAAGACTCACAGGCTGGAATGATATAGGGTCTTTTCTAATGGATTCTAAGACCTATTAAGAGGGTAATAAGCCTGAACTTAGGCCCCNAGAAGRAGGAGGCCAAGAGAGAGAAAGTTTGCAAGATCTACTTTACCTTGTCAGAATTTCTCAATTTAACTTATTTAGTTCACACATCACAAGAGAAGTACTCATGAACAAGAAGATAACTTGCATTAGACTACTGCTAGAGTACAAATCTTGAGTAGGAGAAAAAAAACTTAGACGAACCCACAGCGATGAGGTCATTTTGAGGGGGCTGGGATTCCAGCCCCCCAGAAATGACCTCATAGCAATGGAAAGATTCTATTGCGACGTTGAGTGATGAGGTCATTTTCAGGAGCTGGAATTCCAGCTCCTGGATATGACATCATTGAAACTAGCAGTGAACACTCCTAATTTCAATAGCAAGAGGAGATGGTGGATGTACGAAAGAGAAAAGTAAATGCCTGGGTCCAGTGCAAATTAGGTTACAAATTCACACGATCAGTAGACAACATATAGAGCCACATCGTCTAAATTTCTATGGTTCCAATAGGGAAATAGAGAAGAATTTGAAGCTTCTAAGCCCAAGAATAATACTACTATAGCTTTTTAAGCTATCTCTTCTTTTCTATAGATGAATGTGTTATCCTGAACAGCCTAGAATAAGAATACTAGTATTAGAACCTCAAATGTTCAATAGAGAGAATAATAACTGTATCRTATGTCAAGCAAGTAATCTTCTGGCACAGGAGGAGTGCTATGGACAGACTTATCTCACTACCTTTCTATTGAAGTACATCTCTCAATAATGCCAAAAAATGTGTTACAAACTGTTATGAAGCAGTAATAAGTCAAATTCAAGCATGTCTCTTAGGTAGACTTTAGTCATTATTGAGAAATGTACTTCAATGGGAAGACAGTGAAGGGGTACAGGTATGTATTTGAGGTTCCTAAACATAAATCAGACACTGCCCTGACCCCCCAACATGACTCTCCCTTTCTACAGGTGAATATGTCCTGTTTTTGTGATCATGAGGAGATATATTGTTAGTTCTCCTCCTGGGACACATACATCTTGATGTAGGTAGGTTTTGATAGTAATATAAGGACTCTATATGCATAGAAAATGTATTACATACCTATCTCTCCCACACTATATGTGTCTGCAATACTACAGACCCATCTGTTCTCTTTCTCCTCCTCATCCATAAGTATAGTATATCTCAGCAGATTAATAAGGGACCTTTCCTATAATCTTATGCCAATATTCTATGTATAATAGAAGTAGAATAAATCCCACAGAACATCTAGTTCAAGTCCCAATTCCATATCATTTCCCAAACACACATTTTTCCTATGTTTCTACCATAGTGAATTACTATAGTTTCCTCTCCCTTTAATATTGGCACAGGTAGTTCAGATTTACTATAATAGCACTATGTACATATACTAGCATGCTGTAGCCCTAGAGTACATGGGGCAGGAGGAGGAAGATAATGATCTGATCTCAGCCACATCAGCCACCCCATCTTTTCTGGGTGTTTTATAAGAAATCCAAGAGCCTGGGAAGTGCAGTAATGGTTGCTTTACAGTTGGTATATGTTCAGAGAATAGTTTCACCCCTCAAAAGTGAGGGAACAAACATATTCCTGATACCACAGATAGTGTTACAATTTCCCTCTATGAAGGGATTATAAGCTATTCTCTGTATATATCGTACATTTGGATAAATTCCTAATAGTATATACACTATATATTTACACTGCAAAAGCCCTTTTGTCCATAACTATCCTTGGTTATTTGCTGTACCCACCAATACTCAAATCACTATATTTTCACTGCTCCCTGTTTTATTATCTATTCCTCTTTTCTGGGAAGGCTGTCTGGTGTTTCCCTACTGTTTTTTCAACCCTATGAACACAATGAGAGTAGTCCCAGGCCAGTATCTGTATCCATTCTTGAGATATACTATACCTTCTCCTTCTYCTCTCCACTTTCTGGCTCTTTTCCACCCTTTCCAGGCTGCCTATTGCTCTAATATTTTAACGAGCGGGTGTGGGCCATCACAAAGCGTGGCAGGTTCGAGGCTGACAATATTCATGAGTAAATATAAAATTTGTCCCACCTTCGCTGATCGTCGCCCGGCGTCGCTTCGCGACGCCACCTCCTCACAGCTCCGGTGGCTAACTCACAAGTTTAATGATGTCATTGAGCCCCAAATATCTTGAATTTTGGGACCCGATGATGCAATAAGTTGATGATGCTCAACTGAACTGCTACAATGTATTATAGCAATAACATGGGAAATCTTATTACAAATATTTACAGAAGGGAATAACTAGATAGAAGTGCTAAATATTAGGATAAGCACCAAGTGAGCACGAATAATAAAGCCCACAAAAAAAATTATGAGTGGACACAGCCGCTGAAACCCGGTCCACCCAAATTAAGTTGCAAGTTCCCAGGGACCAAACAAGTACATCGCCAGAGCGACTTAGATTTGCAGAGAGCCCAGGGTGGAAAGATCGAGTCTTCATTCTTCAGCCTCGAAATGATCTAGCCGCTTGAAATCACTCGCAGCAGGATATCACAGCTACGCAAGGATATTGCTTGATTGATCACTGCACACCATATCGGTACTGTTTTGGCAAACGCATCTGGGAGGCGTTTCCCAGCTCGAGTCGAGTCCACTAGAATTACGCTAGGACGCATACAATCATATGGTGTTCGATGTTGGGTGATTGAGTAGTGTAACGTACCCTCCGTAGTTCATTATCGTCGGAAGCAGATGTAAATTGGGGCGCCTGAGGTTGAAATTCCATACAGAAAAATGGCCATCTGTGGATTTGAAGTATGTTGNCTCGGTGACTTTCTTTGAATGAATTCCATTGAGAAAGAACATGACAGCAGTACAACATCGTCCCATACTATTTGGGGATCTGTATACCAAGCTCCGCATCTCATATTGGCTGGTGAGAAGAGAGTATCAGGTACAAGGTCGTCGTTGCATGTACGGCAGACTCACGAAGGACAGGGATGGAGGGGTAAAAGTCACGTGTCTTTTTAATAAATTGGATATCCTCCTCAACAGAGTGGATTCGATTGTAAATATCTAACGACTCCTTTCTCAGATGATGGAAGGCTTCGTTATTGTTGGTGAACATTTTGCCAGTGAACGGTCTTGCAGACACTGAGTTGTGCGCCGCTGCCTGGGCTAGTGGTGTGTAAATCAAAACGTGTGAGTTACCGGTAAAAATACCGGTTAGTTACTGATTGCTGGTTACATGCAGACCACGATGATCATATTATATCCGTTCCAGCCTCAAGTACTCCGTGGTCCTGCGAGAATTGTTCGAGCTGCCCCCACTGGTGGGCACTCCCCAAAAGTATACAAACGTCCTAGCCCAAACTCCCATTCGTTAGGATTCGTTCCCTCGGGGAAATTGTACCGACGAGGTCCTGGCTCAAACCCCGCGGCTTCTTTGGGTATCTGCTTATGCCGTCGTTTTCTGTTTCGACCCATCGTTTGAGATTCAATCTATTGTTTGAGACTAATATCCTGGAAGACTAATATCGTGGAAGAACAGCGACACTGCCAAGTCGCAAGGAATTTCAAGGGGATAGATCGTTTTCAGTAGCGTTCTGGCTTATAATTCCATCTCATCCCGACAGAAGCAATGTAACAACCGAGTCTCTGCAAGTGGTGGTGGCTTGGAGATACTCGACATTTTTTGGATTCCATCCGGCGTAGGTGCTATCAGATGCTCAGTGGAAGTATGACCACATTGGCACCTGCGCGGACCTATATACATTGATAGATATGGACCGCTGGTAGTTTTCTGTCTCGTTGGTCGATGTCTATCCNTAACTTGCAGAAATGCGGGAATATGTGTGCGAATTTGTGACCCGTTACTACTGACCGACTCCGCTTGTGCCTCATCYCCCTCTCACGGGAAATGGCGCACAGAGTGGGTATGAAGGTAACCCCCAGAGATTTTCTCGCGGCAGCAGACATGTACTACGCGCCTGACTCCTTTGCTCAAGTGTTTTACCACGCATCTAGCTATCTGCTCCGCACAGGCAGTCTCGAAAGACTATAAAAACTAGAAAAGACAACATGAACTCCCCAGCAAACACAGGATTGCTCCGATGTTTTTCTCTTGTTCCTCTATTCTTCTTGCCACTGTTGCGCTTACTCTCCCCGGGGTTGAGGCTCAGGATACAGACGATGGTGCTATTGCAATAGATGTTGTCAGCGATCTCAATGTCATCAATGCCGACGTCAACGCGGATGGTTTCGTGCGTTCTTCGGTGACTGGGAATGGACATACAGGTGTCGGTCCAGTTATTCAGGGACACATTGTAAGTGTTATTCTTTGAGACCGTACAGGGCTATATATCTAACCCATCGACGTCGTTTAGGGCGACAATTTTGCTGGCAATGTTATCAATGGGCTGGACGACACGACTATGTTGACGGATACCAGTATTGTGAGCGGGTCTGTAGCCTGATTCCAGTGCTCTTCAAAACTAATTGCCTCACCAGCATTGGCACGGAATGTTCCAGAACAAGTCCGCGTGGGCAGAYGGGTCTTTTCGTTGGAGTTGTATTCGTCAGTTCTAACATACATCAGACCCGCATTCGTGACCCAGTGCCCTATCACTCCAGGACACTCCTTCCTCTATTCGTTCCCTATCAGACAATCTGGTACTTACTGGTATCATTCCCATTTGTGTAAGTTGATTGGTTTCCCGTTGGCAATGGACCCTGCTGAATTCTGCCCCTATCCCAGCCACTCAATGTGAGTGTTGCAGCCTGCAGCGTATCGGCACCTTTTTGAACTGAGCTCTGTAGATTGCGATGGTTTGCGTGGTGCTCTCGTCCTCTACGATGATAACGACCCTGTCCTGGATCAGTACGACAGGTCCCGATAGACTGTGATTTCCTGTTTCATGCTCAGGATTAGAGGTGCCAACGGGGCTGCATTCCAGATTGCACCTACATCTCCTGAACTTGTCGAGAAAGCTACCGAAGAAAGCCGAAATACAGTGATGTTACCTTCAAGTGCTGATGGTGTGTTCTTCTCACCATCGTACCAGCACACCTTTTTCTCAGCCCTAGTTTAGGCTCATTGGTAATCTACCTGTCCGGTAAACACCACGATGGATCCAGAGTCAACCCTCGGCTTCATCTCGACTGTTCAGATATGGTGTGTGGCGTTCTCAAGCTGACTTGGTCTTGGAATTTTATATGTCGTGCTATGTAGGATGGAATACCCGTATTCGAATCCGCAGATAGCACTCACTCCATCAGGTGGAGCACTCCCCATGCTTGTCCTGTTCCCGGCCCTTCATTTGGCATACTCGAAGACGACGACGGTTCCGCAAACAATGGTACGACCGACGGAGATCTATTAGATTCCGACGAGGGTAGGCACCTATCTAGGAAAGCAATAGCTTTCATTGTGTTGTTTTCAGGGTGCGAACTCTGTTCTATGGTAATATCGTACTAGGGTCGCTAACAACGAAACCGTTTCTACAGTGCATCTTTCTTGATTATAGCCTACTTCCTGTACAACCCTCCATGGACATTCATCAACACCTATGTCGCCCCCGTTTATGCTCGCATATCATCRCACATYCCGCCCCGCCCCTCCCTCAGCATGCATCTACCCACCATCACCTCGAAGTCATTTAGTTTTCGTCCAAAAGCAGCCAACCTCGTCCGATGGGCTCAAGAGGATCTTGAGCTGTACGGCGAAGAGGATCGGATGGTAAACTTTGATGACGATAGTGGTGAGGGTATGCAATGGATTCAAGACGAGAGCGTTCCTTTGCAGCGTGGAAGGACAAGGGAGAGAGGGTATGGTAGTACCCCCACCCCTACACGTCCTGGGTTCCATTGGTAGTATCTCTTACTTTTATCTTCGTTATGCTTCATATAATTAATTCGGTGTATTGTCTGTTATGTATGTATGTAAACTGTAGACTTGCCAAACTTTTAAACGTTGGCTCTCAATCTGATTTTACCAAACGTTGGACACCGTAAGCCCGATGACACCTCTTTTATTGCGACTACGAAGACGACCATCTACATAACACAGGACAGTCGTGAATGTATTCTACTACTCTTCCCAGAGATAATCGCTTCCGTCCATGGAAATCTGAAGTTGTGTGCCAAAAGGCTGAACCAGATTAAGTAGTGCAGCTCGACGCTGCTGTTTTAGACGTTCAAGGTGTAGCGTTACCCTCAGAAGTGATTGAGAGCGCCAGCTCACCACATCAACAAGTGATGGCACCATGAAGTAAGTGCAAGCGATTGAGAGACTCGTTAAAGCGGGAAGAAGGGGATTGGCCTGCTGCGCAAGTAACTGCAAAGCACTCCGGCAGTCAGGAATGATATAGGTAAAATTTGTAACATGGGGTGTCACAGCCAATATGGGTTGGATGTCCCTAGTGATTTCATCCCTGAGACAGCGCAACGTAAGGGAATTGAGGCCTCTGGGATATGATGAAGCGATGATAAACGATGGGACAAGGTCCGTGGACTGGGACCCAAGGAGGGTTACATCGAGGGATTCTAAGGATGGGGCCGTTATTCCTAGATAAAATATGGTCTCGGCACATTTCAAGTGCTTCAGATTGGATAGTGGGATAGATCCGACCAAGGGGCCAGGAATGGGGAACTCCCCATGGAGGGTCAGCTCGGTTAGTTTAACCATGCTATTCAATGCGACTGCAAGCGGTATTGGGCTCCAATGGAAAAAACGCAGCTTGTGAAAATCCAGGATCAGAGTGAATCGTGTTATTTGTGACCACGGAAATTCCAGCTCTGGAAGACGAAGATTTGTATGAAACGAAAGCGACGTCAGGCAAGGGGCGTCTCTGAGGGCGCACTTCCCCCCAGTGGCATTCTGAGGGAAGCCGATCTCAAGGTACTTTAACATAGGGCAACATTTATCAAGAAGATTTGTGTTGATCTTCTGTTGTACCATCCCATTTCTCGAGAGATCGACGAAGGAGTACAGCCTGTTGCTCTCGTTCAACAATAAGACCACGATTTCATTGATGAAGGGAGACTCAAGCGCTGTGAAATCAGTTCTGTGTCTGAGAACCACAGAAAGGGGATGCGATCTCGAGCGCGGAAGGGTGACCTTGAGACACTCTAAAAGTTTATGGGGAGACTTCCATCCGATGTACAGTGTCGCCCAAGATGAAGCTGTGGAAAGTGCTGCCTCTCTCCAGGACCGACAGACCCACGAGAATCTGAAGGGCCCTAGATACGATGTACGTGGTTCCCGTCTTATAGCATCCGAATGCCTGCTCTCCCTAGTCTCGGGTTTCACATCGATATCGGGTCCGAGCCAGTAGAGGATACAAGTAAGAGTATCGAAACAAAACCGTACTGACAGTGAAAGGTGCTTATCCTTTATCAGCTGTTTTCTGAGAGAATTGAGCCTCCGCTTCCTAGTCTTCAATTGGGCTATGAGATCAGACACAACGGCAACTTGATAGTCCGCTGCTCTGATTTTGTCCCTCATGAACTCACATTCACTTTTGGAGGGCATGAATTCGCTATATGACAGCAGAGATGCATGGAACGGAAGATGGTGTGGTATATCTTCGAATGTGATCATGGTGGGAAGAGGATTACTGCTGTCGCAATGCGCACATTTCAATGTGTCTTGGGGATTCGTTTTAATATCTCTGGTGAGAATTGACATAGTATCAATCTCATCTTGCAGATCATGAATCTGGGGCGATAATCCTAAGGTATCATCGAATGAGAGTGTTCTGGGAAGGGGAGTTAATTGCCAACAACTCGCGCAACGGAACATAATGCGGGAGTATTCCATTTAGGAAGATATTCAGGTCAGAACAMTATGCAAAAGGCGAAGAATACAGCGCAGTGGGTGCTGTCAACAGTGAGTGTAGTATCCGTAGAATGGGATTCCTGGGAAAGTTGGAAGTCTAGCCGAGGTAAATAAGGTTCACAGCACTCCGCCACGTTGCCTGCAGACCATCCCATCGTAAAGCATCTAAGTGAGTATCTCATTCCCCTGGAGTAAACTATAATTACTGATCTAATTCGGCCAGATATGCTTAATTGTCTGGTTAGGATGACAGGACATGACTTCGCCCAACCAGTCGATCAACACATTATGTCCTATGAGCTTGAAAGAGGTATGGAGGTTTAAAAAAGAAACAAAAATTCTGTATATAATGAAGCAGACCCAACAGTTCCGGTGGTGGTAATTTGGGTGCAAGTAGGCCGTTCCCTGTGATACGATAACTTGCAAAGCATCGACAGCATTCACCCAAACCTGAAACTTCACCGATGCATCTATTCCCTCACTTGAAGGATAGATGCTTAGTTTACTCCATAAGGGTAAGGATCAGACTGACCTCCGAACGCAAAGTTTACACGAGGCCTCCTCGATCAGACTTGAGTGAGTGGCGAAATCAATCCTTGACAATCCACCGTCAATCTAGCCACTCATATCGTCGCATCGACCACCAAGAAAAAATATTCTTCGAGGAATGTCTAATACTTCTATCACCAGTCATAATGCCCCATCTCAGGCCCAAAATCCTGTAGCATTGGGAGGAGCAACAGTGCAAGGGCCAGCGCAGGCACCAGCCATTTTCTTGGGCTATGAAAAGGGACTATTGAGTCTTCCGGAGGAGCTCATTGAAGAGATAATTTCCGAGTTTTCTTTCGGACCTAACGTGATGTCCACGGACTCGGATGGAAACAACACTTTTAGACCACTTACACATGAAGACCGCGCCACTGCACTGCAACCCCTTCGTGCACTGTCTCATACGTGCCGAAAACTACGAAGGATATCCTTACCATCTGCTTGGCAGAGCGTGGAAATCTTGAAGCAGGAGAATTCGGGAAAGCCAAGTCTCTTCAAGAGGTTGAAGGGTCTTCGCTCCTGCCGTTGGATTCATCCTTTTGTACGGTACGATCGTTGTATCATTTATCATCTTAGCATATAGGAAATTCATGCGAATTCGCAGAAACTTGTCAGTATCATTTGATTCTTTTTCTGACGCCGAAGACAATTCTCAACAAATCGTATTGCTCATTCGAATGCTCCGTCGCCTTRAYGGACTCCAGTTCTTCGAAATCGATGGTACGCCGGATAGACGCCTRTGGGAATCTCTSGTCCAATCGTTCCGCTCGCAAACTATCTCCACTACCGTTCGAAAAGYTGTTCTTCCATTCCCAATTTCATGYCTAGTGGCGTCCTTCTCTGCAGCGCAAACTCTTGCACTCACGGAGATGGATTCGTGGAGTCCTGTTCTCGGGAGAGACTTTGGTTATGCTGTYGATAACTTCCAAACCGCTATCAGACAYCGGCCACTGAAAGAGTTATTGAATGTATACATGGACCATGCATACCTACGCCGTGAGTATAACTCTGTGATTCTGGAGCTGGATGTCGCTGAACTTATCCTATTCACCCTCTTTYAGTTCTAAGTGAAGCTCGGCCACCTGTCCAAAGACTTACACTTTTCAATGATAAACTGACTGGTTTTGTGAGTCTCTCCTTTCTGTGATTACATTTTGCGGCACATGCTGATTTTCACATTAGTACCCAAGCTTGATCTACTTGGCRAAGACGTTACGACTCGATAGCATTGAGTTCGTCGTCCGGGCTGGTTTGTCTGGATGGAGTGCTAGTAGGAGGGAAGTCATGTTCAAGGCTCTRAAAGCCTCCCGAGCTAGAGACTGTGTTATACGACAGGTTTCGGCACGTGGAGAGGATGATTTTATCATTCATAGCATARMCGWASAGATMSRCRANCMATCCGTAATCCAKATNNGYAGRTCNAGAYTMKACYTAGMAATGTNGTACAATAATATTYCGTTCTATWTCAGTTTCCTCATYMGYKCMMTYRYTC
>LBLO01000328.1:0-17337 GCA_004354395.1 Chondrostereum purpureum | reverse complement strand
AKYGCYYYTCRTKGMGCYYCKYATTGAGCTYCGKTCAGRCTTTCTAAGCTRCTAKTRGTAGCAGGGAAATAATMKAAACWATATRCAGCTTGTCTATGTTGAGAACGGAGGTACCRGCTTRTAGCATGCAACGCCGCTGAACGGTGTCTACAGGTACAGTTTGACACGCCCCTTGTAGAATCCACCTACCCTCTGCAACTTGCAGCTTCAACCATTCTTAAAGGGGTATCACCTCCACCTATCTAACTGCTTGGGTGAAACTACCTTGCGATCGAGGTTGCGAACGGTCCCACGACCACTGATAATTCTTGGTTTCAAGCTCTGGGCGGACGCTACCCACTCAACGTTATGAGGACCCAATGCGTGCAGATATGAAGGGAGTCGTTTCCAGGCTATGCATCGTTTTTCGATCCTGAACCACCTGAGATATTCCGAAGCCCGAGAAAAGGAAGAATGGAGTGAGTCATGCCGATCTTCCAACAACCTCCGCGAGTGTAGACTAATGAGGCGTCAGGGAGATGATTTTCATTCCATATATTTTGGCTCTACGAGAAGAATCAATACTCTTTTTGGAGTTGAACGGGTATAATACGTGAAAGCATATGATGCAACTTAAAGGTCCGAGGAGTGATTAAGATATAGAGATTGGAATCCTGCATCTAATATTCACATTATAGACGTACTCTCTAAAGAAGGAGCAGCCAGGTGTGGATCTATACGCTAATACAGGAGGAAACCTGTCAAATGCATAAGTATGGTAAAGTAGGGGGCAAAAAAACACCGCCCACCTTTCTACTGTGACCATTACGCCCAAGGATCTTATACATCAGTTGGAGTTGGAGCTGGCAGTTGACTAACGCCAGCGTTAGTAAAGCTATAAAACTACAACTTCAAAGACATAACCCACGTTACGACTATCGATTCGGTGAAGTCAGCCATGAATGGTGCCTCAGGAATTAAGGAATGAAAGATCCTCGTGTAGGTATGAGTCGCAGGAAGCTCAGTCGAGCTCTCGAGTTCTGCTTCGACGCGCTGGTGAACCTGCAGTTGTGTCAGATAGGAAGATCTCTCAGAACGGAAAGGCAAGGTCTCACATTTGCAGCACTGGCGACGACAGCAAGTACGAGAGGGAAAAGAGAGACGACCTTCATGTTGGGGATGGACTAAGAAAAGGATGGAAGGAAAGGGAGAACTCGCCCATCTCTTGCTTTTAAACTAGTCTCGGTTTCTCCACTTTGATCATTGGTCAGATCACAAGAGTAGAATGGTTGCTGCGCAGTGTTGGCCAAGGACACTGGAAGGCTACAGACGATGCAGGGACACATGTAATACAGAAAAATACGCGATATAGCACGACGTCGAGTAAGGAGATACATAACTCAGATCCCCAGGGCCTTGCTCTTGGAAGAGAGCCAAGGGACTGTAGATCATTGTATTCCAAAACCAAGGTGCGTATGGTGAAGTGTTTTTCACTTTCCTGTCATGTTGATTTGATAATTACAGAGGACTTCCTTCACCTGTAACCGATGATGTACAAAATCCTTGACTCATGATCAAGTTCGAGCGTGTTGAGCAAGTAGAGACTATTTGGCTGCTATGTACAAAACTAGGCACACAGATCCGTAGTAGTTTCTCACGATTGCGCTCCTCGGGCATTTGGAGCAGGAAACAGAACACCGTAACAGGACTGTTGAATTGGAGAAAGACGGAAAGTTGGGCTTGGGAACGCTCAGCATTTTAGTGAGATTTAACCGAACTAGAGATGAGTTAGCAGCAAGTTCAAAAGTGAAAGCATGAAGGAGAGCAATGCAAAACTCGTTGATGATGGTGGCAAGACGCAGGAGTAAAGTGAGAAACTCGGACCAGCGGTCCGGCCATTTGGTGTCACGATTGAATCGAGTGTCACTAATTGGTCACTAACCGCTTGCTTCACCCACACCATGGACCTAAGAAGTAGACCAACACAAGGTCGTTTGAGTGTCAGTATATTCTGGATTGACACATGAGGAATGACCATGAACTAGTGAAATCAATAATGTGCATATCGTCATTCCGTGATAACTGCGACATTTCTATGATCAGAACCTCTTTTGGGTTGGGATTTGCTCTTTGGGAAGACAAATCCGACCTTCTGGAGGAACTCCGGGCCTATGCTTCTCAGCGACTGTCGTGTAATCCAAGACCAGAATCGGTTGCGCTTCCGAGTCTTCGTCGCCAGAAACTCGTTAGTGCCTCGGCGCCCTCACTTTAGATATCCTCGAAGCCTTCATGAGAAACCGCAGGCAGTTCTGATTGAGACTCTAYACCCAAGCCTTTCGCAGGGTGTTTCCAGCTTCAGGGGCACTGGGACTCACTCGGTTCCACACCGGGTGGAGGCAGTTTTGCGACGGTCGCGAGATTTTTACCTTCATCCCAAGTCTCTCCAGAGATATGGGGGCGTATAAAAGGACTAGGGAGATGGTTTCAAAGTCCCAACATCGGGCATTTACTCTCCAATGGTATCCTCTCCTTCCTTCCTTTCTTTCGTCACTTTCGCTCTCCTCGTGGGGAGCTCCCTGGCTGTCATCGGTCCAACTGGTGACTTGGTCTTGACCAATGCGATTGTCAGCCCCGATGGCTTTGAACGTTCGGCAGCTCTAGCAAGTCCCGGTGGTGCTGGTGTCACTGGTGAACTCATTATTGCGAACAAGGTGAGTGTTGTGGGATACTGACAAGTTGAGACCAATGGCTTACTCATTCTTGGACAGAACGACCAAATCCAGATCAATGTGGTGAACAACCTCTCTGACAACACGATGCTCATCGACACTTCCATTGTATGTGGTATACCTTGTCTCAATTGGTCGACGATTGCTGATGTCTTTGCTCTAGCACTGGCATGGTTTCTTCCAAAAGGGTACCAACTGGGCAGATGGGTGAGTATTGCTCTCCTYGACTGGAATTGTTTCAATTCTAATTGATGTTTTACAGCCCGGCCTTTGTCAGCCAGTGCCCTATCGTCGCTGGGGACTCGTTCTTGTACGACTTTACCTCGCTCGATCAAGCTGGTACATTCTGGTATCACAGTCACTTGTGTAAGTGATACTTCCATGTGACCGAGTGCTCCTGACTGACAATATTCTCTGCTAGCATCACAATGTATGTAGCCGCAGTGTTTCCAGCTGTCGTGATATTGATTTGCATCCCTGTAGACTGTGACGGTGTTCGTGGAGCGTTGGTTGTTTACGATCCCGAGGATCCCCATGCATCTCTTTACGACGTTGACGATGGTCAGTCCCCGCTTATAGCCCCTTAATTGCAGTGATGTTGACCGGGTTGAACAGAAACCACCGTCTGGACACTCGCTGACTGGTACCACGAGCCTGCGCCGACACTGGTGATCCCGTGAGTATCTTGCACACATTTGATGTGTGAATAGTCTTTCTGATGTATATTCAAGGACTCCCAATGCCAACTTGTTCAACGGTCTCGGAAGAGAGGCAGCTTCTGGCCTGGCTACTCAGCTTGGCGTTGCTACCGTCACTCAGGGAACTCACTACCGCATTCGTCTGGTTAACATTGGCTGCGATCCCGACTATGTGTTCTCTGTCGACAACCACACCCTGACAATTATCGAGGTGGACAGTATCAGCCACGAGCCGTTGGAAGTTGACTCGATCCAGATCTATGCCGGCCAACGGTATTCCTTTGTGCTGAATGCTAACCAAGAAATCGACAACTACTGGATCCGTTTCAACCCTTCGATCGGTGACCAGGGCCACGACGGCGGTATCAACTCTGGTATTCTTCGGTATGTTGGTGCTGAAGAGGTCGAGCCTGTCACCCCTGCTGTCGACGCTGTGATTCCCTTGAACGAAGGTGATCTCAAGGTGAGTTATTCCGTTTTCCCCTTGTCCTTCACAACCTTACTGATGGGATTGTCAGCCTCATTCATCGTTGGGTTTCACTGTTGTACGTCCGTCCCCCCTCTCAAATTGCAATGCTATACTAATTTTTCTTAAAGCCCGGAGCTGCGGCAGCTGGCGGAGCTGATATCAATATAAACCTCGATGTTCAATTCGTAAGCAAACCTAGCTGTCTTGAAGCTCGATCCCTTGCTTATGCTGTTTCCTGCTAGGTTGGAACGGCTTCGCCGTTAACGGTGCTTCTTGGACCTCCCCCACTGTCCCTGTCTTGCTGCAGGTGCTCAGTGGAGCCCAGGCCGCTGGAAATCTTCTTCCTGGGGACTCCATCTTCGAGCTAGAGGCAAACAAGAGTGTTGAGCTCAGTATTCCAGGAGGTGCTGTCGGTGGAGGCCATCCCGTTCATTTGCACGGTGTAAGCGTTCTCTCTCTGCATCTGCAATGTGCCCCCAGTCTCATCCTATGTTCTAGCATGCCTTCGATGTTGTTCGTGTCGCCGGTAGCGAGACCTATAACTACGTAGACCCTGTCCGTCGCGATGGTGTGTCTTGTTTGTCCTGCTCTCTCGTGGTCACTTGCTTACTTCCTCCAATTCAGTCGTTAACATCGGAGTTGCTGGTGACAATGTCACCATCCGTTTCTTCACTGACAACCCGGGACCATGGTTCCTCCACTGCCACATCGACTGGCATCTCGAGCTTGGATTCGCCGTCACTTTTGCTGAGCGCACGGACGAATGGGCTGCCTCAAATCCCACCCCTGGTATGTATCTCTCCAATTATGCATGACATTCTCTTGCTGATCGACTCGCTCTTTTAACAGATGCCTGGGATCAACTTTGCCCACTGTATGATGTCGGGGGTACCAGTTCTGAGTAGAGAGTCTATGCTTCTTGGTTTTGGGAAGATTGGGATGATATTCTGCGGTTATTTGGGGACAAAAATTAGTCTTATCTCTTCCCCGTGTAATTTATCTTGGACTCTGTCTTTAGAATAGTATTATTCGCCTAGGTTGTCTATCATCTGCTTATCGTCCATTTTTAGTCTTGTGTCGCCTGCTGTAGCAATGAGAAACTATGCACCATTCTTTCCCGTCCGGTCTGAAGAGTGTTCCGGAACGATTTAGGCAGAGGATCACCCATNCCATATGTATGAGCGGGCAGTTCAACCTGGACGGCGAGGAGAAGAGGTATCTTCTATGCGATTGCGGGCACACTGAGAGCAAGAGTTGAAGGCCACTGGGACTCCGGTGTTCGTTTGAAATTTCCATACTGTCTGCCACTTGGAGTCAGGCGATCAAGTAAAATAGGTATGGGGGCTGGGTTGTCGAGTTATGGGCGTGATAAATTGTAATAACCCTTAGGCATCGTTCCAATCCTGGTTGTCCACGGAAGTTCAGATGTGTTTCAGGACCCGGTAGCAGCATAAGTGCGAAGAGGGGATGTAGGAGAGATCCATTGATAAGGATAGTTTAAACAAGTGTAGATGCGATATGTACAGCGTCCGTGGGCGTAGTAGTGTATTATATTTGACCGATCTTGGTATCATTGTCCCAGTCTGAGGTATAAGCTTCGTAGAGGTAAATGACTCCAAAGAGAATGAAAAGCACGGCGCCTCCCAGAGTGACTGAAAGTGAGGTTAAGCTGGGGGAACTGCGATACAAGGATAGCAAATAACAAACCGTGTTTTACAGAGATTTTGGTGGATATATAGCGTCCTCCGACAACGGCAAGTGCTGTACAGCAGGCGTGTCCGACTATTGTTCCTACTGCGACAAGATACATGTTCTGTTGGGGTGCACATGAGAACGGGATGTGTACGAGGTAAAAGAAAGAGTTGTTCACGTACGTGCGCAGCACCCAGAGCAATGGTCGCAATCTGACTTCTGTCTCCCCACTCGCCGAGGAAAGTGAGAATAAAAGCTTGAACGAATACAGGGCCGAGAAATAAGCTGAAGAAATTGCGGGTTCCTTCGACGATAGATGTAGCTGCAGACTTAGAACCTGAGCCCGATGATGGGGAATGAGTTCTGCCACCTTCCTCCATTTCTTCTAGAGGTATAGGTCGTTCTCCAGCACTACCTTCATGCTCAGCTTCATCCTCTTCAATTTCCTCTTCCGCCTCTTTCATCTCTTCCCGAATTTTATCATTCCCACTCTTCATTTCTTTGGCCTCTATCAGCATTTTCGACCCAAAGACGAGGAAGAGTATTGCAGCAGCGACTTGTGTCCATTTGCGTGGTATTAAGGAAGGTAGAATGTGGCCCATAGCCGCGGAAAGTATAGACATCACAACGAGTGAACCGAACGCGCCAGCGAAGACGATAAGTCGAGGGTGACGCATAGCGAGAATAGCTGCAATAAGAAATGTTTTGTCTCCAATTTCAGAGACAATAATCATAGAAAACGCCTGGACGAGGGCCTGCATCGTTCCTTGACTGTCATTCTCGCCAACCGTAGCCATTCCTGAAAAGGTTATTGGTCAATATTCCAAATTCAGGACAAATGACTATACCAAACTTCAAGAGCGCGTTATTATAAGAGAGGACGGTCCAATTTGAAGATACAATATATAAATCCACAGATCTTTGAAGAGCCCAATTTGAAAGAAAGTCGGTGGGGAAAGACAAGCGTCGCACGTGGCACAACTGTGGCAGCGTAACCAATCAAATGAGGCGTTTAGATTGATCTCAACGCCGGATCCATTGCGTGGGGGAAAGTAGTTAGGTTACTATGACAAGTACTCAATGCAAGTTGGTAGCGTTTGAAAAATCTCGACATGCTGGTGGAAGCAAAGAAAGAAACGAAAGAGCAACTTTTCAAAGTTGTGCGGGAAACTTCCAAAAAGGGAAGGGCGGCTAGCGGACCCCGGTTAACTTCTCACCTCTACTACATAGCCTACTCATAGCCTTCATGGCAAGGAATCCCTTACAGCACAGTACAATAACAATAGACGTCGACAACATTCATGACAGCATTACTCAAAGCACGATAACTACAACAGCAATACAGGCGAGTGTACACTAATAAAGTCCGTTGAAAATATTACACAATAATAATAGAGTATGAGAGAACAAAAATTACAATCAATCACAAGGGGAGTGAGTCGGCACGAGTCTTTAGAGTCCGAGTCAGTCTCCCGCAAGGGCCTATGCGGGGCTGCAGGAACGTGCCGCTATCCAGAGATTGGGTTAATCCCAATGGACGTGGGCCACGCAAGGTAGCTTCTGGAACCTGTCCCTCAACTTCAGGCGAGGCGCACTCAGTTGGAACAGGAGACGAGGGCGCGGTTGGAACAGGTGTCGCAGGTTCAGTTGCAACCTCAACAGGACTATCAGACCTTGCTGTTGTCGCCTCCACATATGTGACTGCGATTCCAGATGAGGGCCTGAATTCATTTGCGTTAACGTTCAGTGGTTGTGAGGAATACGAACCCTCTGCGATAACATCAACTTCCAGAGGCATATTGTTTTGCGGTGCCGGTGTGCTGAACAGCTGTGAGACAACCAAGGGGGTATTCAACTCAGATAGTTGAGACGACGTTTCGAGCACATCTTCAGCTGGTGGTACTGGGGGAAGGTAAGTCGGATATGGCGCATGATATGGTGGGTAGAAGGCCCCTTGGGGGGGATACTGCATCGGGGGATAAGCAGAAGGGAGAGTCGGCTGAGGTACATAGCCTTGTGAAGTGAGAGGCGGCGGTCCCCATGGTCTACCAGGGATAGGGGTAGGAGGGGCCCATGTTCGAGGATAGCTATGTGGGTATGGCTGGAGCGGCGGTAATGGGGCATGGCCCTGTGGATGATACGGAGACCGTGATGGTTCTATGGAAAACTGACGTGGGTGGAACTGATCGTTGTTCATCCAGTTTTGCTGCATGTGCGCTACGTTCATATGTGCCTCCGGTCTTCTGGGGTACCGCTGTGGTGACATCCTTGTAGTTGGAAGAGAANCCGCCCCAAGTGAGACTCCTCCTGAAATCGGATGAGCTTTTCTAGGAAGCTGCCGATGGACCATTTCAGGGATGATGCCCTCGAGAGCAAGCGTTTTCATGAACATGATCCAACCGTTGTTCTCCAGACGTTTCTCGCATGGAAGACGCCCGTCCTCTTGATACACCTGGAGCAGTCGGGGTGGGATATGGTTCCTACCATTCACCTTAGACCTTTTGCCTTTTCTGGTGTGCTCAGATGAGCCGTCGCTACTGCTTTCATCTGCAGAAGTGTGAGCGAAGATTTGGGGGCAGTCGGATCAAAAGCCCTGATGACTTGTTGTAGTTTTCTCTCATAATCTGCGATATCAGAGCCTGTTTCATTAGTCCCCGAACCGCCACTGCTCCCTTGAACAAATTCATCCACAGTAGRRGGYGGTGAAAGACGATTCGTTTCGTGTTCGCGTTCGATGATCTCCGAATCTGGTCATTTCAGCACGAGTGTACAACTTCGGTGGGAACCCAATCTCACCTAGAACCTTTCCGGACAAGATGGTAGAAGGGGTGACAGGATTGGAGGCAGCAGAAGCTGAGGCTACATTGTCTTCATTCTGTGTAACAGTTTCTTGACGCTCAACCTTTGCGGTTTCTTATATTGTGGGATAAGCGGATTGGATTGCCAGAGACAAGTGGATATCCTCACCGGAAACGCCACCAGCCAACACGTCTATAAAAGAAGGAGTAGCCAAGGGTACATCACTATGCTCTTCGCGCTCTTGACCGACGTCCTGACTCTCGACGGTTTGCATGTCTTCTTGTATTGTTGTTCAAGTGAGCCATATCGGTGGGATGAGATGTTAAACTTACCGGTGGCTTCTTCGTTGGGCACAGTTGTGGGGATGGATGAGGTGTTGGGAGGAGTGGCAACCAAAGGTACATTGCTTTCAATGACCTCAACGGCCTGTTGATTTTCCAAGGTCTCCAAACCTTGTTCGACTTTGGTATAAGCAAATTATGCCGATAAAGTACGGACGACGTTCTCACCAGGAGTTTCAGTGGTCAGCACTGTTACAAGTAGGGATGAAATAGGGAGTGTCGCGACAGAGGGTAGATCTTGTTCACTCTCCTGAGACTCTTCACCTAAGGTCTTGTTACTTCCTGTCAACTGAAAACACAAGAAATGCACTCACCAAGACTAATGGTGAGAGCCCCCGACTCTGATACTGACTCGAGTGTACTCATTGGTTTGGTCGCATTCTCCATTGGCGGGGTGTTGGTGCTGGTCTCTGATTCTGGATGTGCCCCAGTCAGTCAGTGGAACAATTCGAGATCGGGAAGCGAAGAGGAGTACCAATGTGGTTCGATGACTCCTCCGTGGGATCGCACAAAGTCTCTGGTTGTTGAATGATTGTACGCCACTCAAACCCTTCGTTGACTGTGGTAGCATTGCGTTCTGATGACAGGATAGCGAAACGCCGACCGATGGCGTGAGAAGGATTCGGAGAGCCATTGGGGAATACTGATATGGTAGCAGTCGGCGGAGCCGTAGTGGGAAATGCTGAAACTTGTTCTTCGGCTGGAGGAATTGTTAGTGCATGAGCATGAGCAATGCAACACAATACCCACAAGTAGTTGGATGTGCAATCTCTTCGTGATAATGGAAGGGTTTGCAGCGTCCTACTCTCAGCCACTGTCCACCGACGATTTGAACTTTGCCTTCGGTCTTCCACCTCAATAGCTCATCTGGATGGTCAGCCTCAGATGGTCGGAGCTGTGCGCAAAAGCTTTTCCAGGATATTGTGCCGAAAAACCAGAACAGCGAAACGAAGCAAACCCAGAGCAATGAATTGAAGAGTGTAGAGGCGAATGCCCGTGCCAGAGAGCTGCAAGAGATGGCAAATGCGGCTGCAGAGTGGTACGTATCTGACATGGCCGTCTTCAGTTCGCAGCCGGGATAGGGTAGAGGACTTGTGAAAATCTCCGTTGCAAGAGCAGGATATAAAGAGCCAGATCGGGCGATATTCACCCAATCGTTGGTTATAGTCTCGGGCAGATCAGCCACAGTTTTCTTAGCTTGTGCCAAATACTCCTGGGCTTCAATTGTAAACTCGTCAGTGATTCGCCGGACATGCAGAAGTGATCTATGTGTACCTTTGCGAGTTTGTTGAATTGCGAAGTTGATGGCCAAGATGAGGGAGAGATGGATGCTGCCAATCGCTAGAAGCATTGCAACGTACGTCCCTAAGTCTTTGTTGATAGGCAATGATACATGGATCCCCTAAAATATACTGAGCGACAGTGGAAGAGAATGGTACTAGAATATTACCTTGGATAGGAACTCTTGAAAGCTTTGAAATAGTTCCAAGGGAAGATCAAGGACCGTGGCGCGCTGGAAGTCGAACACAAGTTGATACGATTGTGTGGCGGAAGTTGTTTCTGAGGTCTGCAGGGGAAAATAGGCCGACGGGGGTACAAGGGATTCGACTCCGAGATAGGAGCAGAGCTTCTGGATCTGCAGGGGCAGGAGAGGAGAGGTAGTAAGGTACTTGTGTTGGGTGAGAGCGGATTTCCCGAGTTTGCTTGTTGTAGTGCGGTAATTGTTAGAGTAAGGTTTGTTGAGGTATACAGACAGTAACGTCTGGAGTGTGAGAAAGAGCCAATCCATCTCGGAGGCTTGCCGAGAGTGAAAGGTTTGGTGATGATGATAGTCGGAGAAGAGGAGCGATCCTTTTATATCTGTAAGCTAAGGAGTGAAAAGTACAACACTCTCCCGTGAAAACAAAAGCGCACAAAAAGAGACTAAGTAAACGACAGAAGGGTGGTTACCTTGTTGTGTTGGGAGATATGTGCCTGCGTCGTCGAGGTGCGTCGCAACGGAAAATACAATGACATTCCACAAAAAGAATAATAATAATACAACACAGCCGCACAACAGCGGTAGGGAACGACATGGATCATGTTCGGGTTGAAGGACATCGAGAGCCTGAAAGAATATGGATTAAACTCTGAGTACAAGACTTCAGTTGCCTTTTTGGTTGCCTTTCATTACGATAGGAGCAGTTGTACAGTGCCCGGAAGTACGTGATCCCAATGTTCATTTTAGGAAGAACAACAATTGAACAAATCAAAGATATTCGCATCTTATTCGGTGCAACCTACAATCTGGTTTCGTACAGTTAGGGGTTTCTGTATGCATTTGGTAGTTCCTGGAAGTAAAGCTAGAGCAATATGGACTAGTAACGATGCGAGTACCTGACAACCGTCGAAATTTGCTCTCGTCCATTGAATCCAGGAAAGTGGTAGTTCAACTGCAAGAACAGTCGCTTCAGAGCTTTGAGAGCTGGCGCAAATGAGCATGGAATCGTATGGTAAGGCCATGATGATGAGCACCACCGACGCGTCCTGAAATCTGCACAGGGGAAAGATTCTAGAGAAGGTAAATGGAGTAAGGAAAATGTCAACGGCCCGCTGATCCTCCGCCTGAGTGTTTACCGCGGTTTCTTAGCCCACTTCAGCGTTCATTGAAGTAACTTCTAGTAGCTTACAATATGATAGCAGGGATACCATTAGTAGCAAATAATGTATATGGCCATAAGCAAATCAGAAATTCTGCCTCCTGACCCTTACAAATGTCTGCATTTGTATTGTGGCAATTTTGAAAGCCGGGTATGTCTGTACAACATTGTACCCTGATTTGTCCCGCCGTATTAATTACCATTCACCAAGGCCCTCAGCCTATTTTTGAAGTGTATTTCTCTCTGCAAGTACTTTGATTTTTTTTTGCAGATACACAGAATTACAAGAACAACCTCCGAAGTTTGTGATCTGTCGCGACGCCTCAGACGGCATTGTGACTCATATTCCGTCGCTTCTTCCAAGTTCCATCATATGCGACATATTTTCGGCTGGCGATCCTTTCCTTTCTACCACCTTCTCCACTTGTTTCCTAACAGCCAGCCTCCAAGGAGCCATGTCCAATATTACTAGGACGGGCTCCCAAAAGGACAATGCTATAAGGATCAAGCCAAAGGCGGAAGATATGGACAGTCCGGAGTCCAAGAAGGAGAGTTCAACACCCGACTCCAACGCTAGTAACGACCCAGAAACAACGAAAGCGAAAGCAAAGAAAAAGTTCCAGTTACCCTCCAACCTACTATGGATTCCGACCAATTTTGTATGGCCAAAAATTAAACCTGTCATTCGATGTGCAGTGGCGGGATGGCTCTCAGTTGTAATCTTCGTCATTCCAGCGGTTGAGATATGGATGGGCCAGGTTAGCGTGAGCCGACTTTCTCAGGATCTAAGCTAACTGCTATCTAGGCGAGCTTCATTATTCTCATAGGTATGTGCATGGATAGTACCCCATTAAAACAGTGTTCTCTCAATGTACTGCTGTATAGCGTCGTTTTTGTCCCCTCCAAGCGACCCGTTCATGTTCGTATTAGAACGCGAGATGCTCATTATATCCATGGCAACAATCGGCTGGGCGTAAGTCTGTCTCTATCTTTCTCTCTACGCGTCTTTGAACATTCGCCCGCAGCTGGGGATGTCTTGGAATGAAGCTCGCGGACCTTGCACGCGTCCACCATGCCCCGGACGCCCCTTTGGAGAGTATTTTCAATGGAGACTACATTGAGGCCGCTCCTACAGTGATCATTCTCGTGTTTATNTTTTTTGGGACGATATTTTTCCTGTATATTAGAGCCCGACAAGGTCCGGGACCGTACCTCTTTGCCTGCATCTTCGGTTGTATCTGTATCGGTAAGACCAATGTTCCGGACTCTGATGACGGCGACTGAGAACACATTAGATATCTCTCTCACCATCGCCGTGCTATTCCCGTATCCATTCTATCGCGTAGGTGGTTCTGTTCAAGTGAAATTCCGGCAATTGATAGTGTTTCTAGATTGGACAGAATATTATTATGCCCCTAGGAATCCATTCGTGTATTGCTCTCACGACATCACTAGTGATATTTCCACAAACTGTCTCGGCTCAATTTACGACTCGCCTTCAACTTGTTTTAACACCGCTCATCAAGTCACTGGAACTTCACCAGGAGCTCCTCAGGTCTCGACTTGACTCTTCTTCTTTCTCCTCAACCACAGCAGAAATAATCAAGAATGTCCAGCAGGCCGAAGGTGGACTTGTTCCTTTGGCTGTCGCAGGTCGCCTCCTTCAAAGTGACCTTATCTATGGCCGTTTTGCGCCACATGATTTCAGAGCATTGCAGAAGCTCACGCGACGTATGGCTGTCAGAGCTAACGGCATGACTATTTACTTCACTCTTATTGATCCCACAAGGGAACGCTTTCCCATAACCCCCGCTCCCTCCCGTCCCGGGACTCCTGCTCCTGGGTCTCCCGTTGTCGGAAGATCGAGGGCCCCATCTCCTGAACGCGTGATGAGGGAGGAGAGCGACGCTGTTAGTGTAGACACGACGCCCCCGGAAGGTGGAGAAGACTCCCCTGGCACTGCTACCCCGGTATCTCCACGATCTCCTCGCCTCCGTCAAAGGCCAATGCTTCCCCATTCACGTTCGCAATCCAAGACTCGCCCTCACCATCATCATCCCCACAACCGCCACTCGCACTCTCATCTTTTGCATCATGCCCTGCTTCATATCTCCATTCCCAAGGTTCATAGACACGAGAATGCCGTCGGAGTGTTTGAATCCCAGAGATATCTGGATCTCGAAAACACGGTGTTCAAGGAGCATGATGGCGAGGCGCACATTCAGAGGACGGTTGACCTTCTGCATGAGTGCTGTGACGAGCTCTTGGGTAACTGCAAAGATACTATCGAATGGGTACATTCGTGGCTAGCGGGTGTCAGGAAGGGGAGACTAACTTTCTGGGTCAGTGGAACAGAGAAGAAAAAACAACGGAGTGCAAAGCTAGATGAATTGCAGGCGAAGCGGGACCATCTTTGTGAATCTCTTCAACATTTTAAGGAGGAGCTCAGGTAAGTTTTTTTCTACTTGCGAATTCTCCTTTCTGACGTGCAACTAGGCATAATGTTCTGGAGCCCTACCGTCCGTTGTTTGAGACCAAGCTTGAATATGATCAAGAATCTCACAACGTCCCAGCTCATCGTAATCTATTTAATTGTTACGTCTATCAGTATCATCTTCAGCGCTTCGTGACCCAGCAAACGGAAGTGGTATGTCTTTGCTCAACCCCTCGTTATTCCGTCGTTTCTAATTTTGATTACCCAGCTCGATGAAATCATTCGTCTTGAGAAAGAACGGACGACAAATAAGCTCTGGACGCCCGTTGAGCGGATTTTCAAATGGGGTAGCTGGCAGCTTTCAGATACACACGAAGATGACGAAGACCCGGACACCATTCAGGGTTTGGAGCCTGCAATCATTGACGACCTGGGTCTTCCTCGACGCAGGGATCCCGATGCTCTTCCTCCCAATAACAGGTTCGAGGTGGTGATGAGTTTCTTGTACAATATCGTCCGGAGTTTGGGAGGTGGAAATGCCCAATACGCTGTCAAGGCTGGTGTATTGACCAGTTGAGTGTCGTTGCAGTCGTTCTTATGACTTTGTCCTAACGAGATGCCGACAGCTATCATGTGCATACCTTCGTGTTTGAAATCTACTGGGTCTTTTGCGTATAGTAGGTATCTTCAGCATTTCAACTCTAGTGCCCTTCGATTAACAAACCTCCCTGTGAAGAAAACAGATTCGTCTGGGCTATGTAAGGATTATAAAACCTGTCTTGTCTACATGTGTACTGAGCTCTGTCCATATCACAGCTTTATGGGTCAGCTCACCCTAGCCCGTTTCAAAGGAGACACCACCTTCGGACTCACTGCTCGTATAATGAGCACCTTCCTCGGTGGACTCGTTGGGATGACCATGTGGTATATCTCCTGTGGCACAGGAAATGGAAATGCATACGGGTTGGCCGCAGTGTGTGCCGTTTGTTTCCCATTCTTCTTCTACGCGAGATTGTACTGGCCGGGTCCTCCTATGACTAACATCATCTTCCATGTAACAACTGTCTTAGTGAGTTGCGTCTTCTTAGATATTTTATGCTGGATGACTGAGGACATTTCCATTGCAGGTTGTTGGCTATTCTTATCAAGATATTCATATCGTTCTTCCTGGAAACCCTGGGATGGGCTGGGATGTTGCTTGGGTATGTTCTTGATATGAGAGTCCGAGTAAATTTGCCAATTTCTTTCCTTTCAGAGACGATTTGTCTTAGTCACTGTCGGGGTCACTGCAGCATTGTTCGTTCTTGGTCTCTCTAATGGCAATTTGTTCGGAGCTGACCACCATTATAGCATCTTCTCTTTCCTCCCACCGACTGCATCCATCCGCCGATATCAACGTGCTACCCTCGCTACTACATGCGCAGAGATCGGTGCTATCTATTGTGCTATCATTTCCTACGCCCATTCTCGAAGTGAGCAAGAGTCTTCGGAGATCGTTACCAGCTTGATTGCTATACGAAGCAAACTCAATCGGTCAGCTACGCTCAAGGCGAACGTGATATATGAAGTGGGGTCCCATATGAATCTTAATGATATTACATACTGACAAAGAGCGCGTCTAGTTTTCTCTCAGAGGAAGATGGCCGGCTGAGCGATATCAGAAGATTCTTGACCTTCAACTGTATGTATATTTTGCTCCGTTCATGTTGCTGTGGTTGAATATGCTATAGGCAACTTTCATACTCATTATCACATCTCATGTCCGTCATTGAGCATCTTGAACCAGCTTGGACAAGGGCATTTCTCAAACGCACGCGATTCCTCGATCCAGACTTCCAAGGCGATCTGTTGGCTGTTATCAGTAAGCTGATTGGGGGTTTTACAGTATTTGTATTCTAACCATTCTGTTTAGCCATGATCGCAACGTCCTTGAGGACAGGTGTGCCACTCCCACAGATTACGCCGTGCCCATTGGTGGATAGATACCTGCTGAAATACCACGGCCTCAATGTTATTCACACTGATTCCGAGGAAGACTATGGTTTGCCACGTACCCTGTCATTGGATACGCTGCGCGACGAGCAGTACATGTAGGTCTTCATTATTCCGTTGTTTGTATTCGGCTGATGCATTGGCTCTTGCCTAGGATGTTCTGTGTTGGTGTATCGATTGCGTTCGCTATCGTGAGCCGTTTGGACAGACTGATGGTAGCGGCAAAGGAAATTGTTGGAGAACAATATCATATCCATGGCGTTGGAGCGACACAGATGATGAGGGGTTTACCTATGGGATCCAGGACTAATACTTTGACTCTCCGACTCCCCGATCGATTCGCATGAAACTAAGCTCTTCACGAACAAGTTATAGACGGTGGTATTGATACTTACCACCCACCCACATATCCTATGGACACCCACACTCAGTACATATATATTATATATACATATATTAGTTGTAATCGTTATCAAGGAATCACGACGGCGTTCCCTCCAGGTTCAGTGACATAGGGCATGCCGACTGGGATTGACTTAGAGAGTATCCAACAGGCACTTAGTAGTTTAGCATGATCTACAACATGTCCGAAAGTTTTGAAGGGTGCATCTGAATTCCAGCCGTCCATTGCATCAGGCACGTGCGTTTCTTGTTATTGTAACTCAGGTTGTAACGATATGGTAGGCGTTTGGGCAATGATATTTCTGGCGCTATATTCTTGTGATACTCGGTTTTTTATTCCTATAGAATGAATACGATGTTCCAGCTGTTGTTGCCGCATGTCTACGATTGTCGAAGGGTGAACAATATGACATCCTCCAAAGGGTTCAAGAGAAAAGGAAGCCGTGGGCAGCATTTGCTTGAGTATGGCAAGAGAAACTCGGGAATATGTAGAGGAGCCTGTGCTAATGAATTCGTCCGTCGGTCATGTTCACTCTCAGAATTTGGGGAGCCGAGTCGCGTTGCGAATGCAGTTTGCGCAGAGGTATCGGTGGCCAATTAGAACATAATTCCAGAAACAAAGCAACACCGACATCATGTCGAAGCTTGCTAGACGCAAGGTCTTAATTGTTGCGCTGTTGGGGGATGTCAGAATGAACTTTTTGAGGTCCCCGATCTCGATTGCTGTTTGCGTCGTCCAACAGGTGTAGTAATGCGCCTAGCTTGTGGAGATTCAGTCGCAATGCATCAGGATGCGTCAGTCGGCAGTTTCAAGTAACATAACATTGAGAGTGCACTAGTACAGAGAAAATCGAGAAGAAATGATTCCAAGTAGTCTAAAGGTGATGAACCTGATAAGGAGATGGAGCAGGCGGGACAACAAGTTCATGAACGCGTCTTTTCGAGTTATGAATATACGAGATCCGGATCCTGCTTTCCGGAGCCAGTGTAAGAACATTACATTCCTGCCACGAATCGTCGTAGGCTCGCATAGTGATCTCAATGCTCTTAGTTTTCCAGTCAAAACATTTTTCAGGCCCTTGATTGCGTGTGCCGATGTAGAGATTGTAACTGTACCCATTGACGGGCTGGAGATCTTCGGGCCACATAGGGTGATAGAAGAG
>LBLO01000327.1:0-30944 GCA_004354395.1 Chondrostereum purpureum | reverse complement strand
GTTTTTTTTTTTTTTTTTTTTTGTGTCAACACCTTACCAAACTGTGTGATGCTTGCTAGGCTTGTGTCATTTTTGGCTCCGCTACCGTCTTCGGTTTGCTTAGTTGGTATCTCACCCCGGAGGAGATGTGGCTCCGTCGCGAGCATATCCTCCAGGCGCTCCAGTCCAGCGATGAGCCTGTAGAGGTGTTGAGGAGCTCTGGTGTCGCTTGAAGCATCAGGCGCGCGATAAACAATGGCACACGCCTAACGCAGGTTTCCTTATCTATCTAGAATTATGCTTTCCCTTCAACTTTTGTGCTTCATTTTATGCATGTCTAGTGTCAAAGTAGATATAAAAATGCACCCGTATATTTACCATATGATTTTTTCGAAATTGTTCTCTTTCCTCCGCTGCAATCTACGTATAGCGTGACCAGAAGTTACTATTGCCATACAACTTGACAAAGGCTGCTCAACCGGGAGGTGACTTATCATGGAAATTCGGCTGCTGGCGTCTTTAAACAAATGTTGTCGTACTTCTACTCAGTTGTCCAATCCCGGATTCAGATACGAGCGTCCGCGGCTGATGCTCTCGCGAAACTTTGAGGTCTCCCTAGTCACGTTTGGCGATTATGCCTTGGGATTGATTTCCGTTTTAAGCACCCTGTTAACTTTAGACTTGGGCGTTGGTGCTGTATAAATGTTTTTAGGGACCGCCCGGAGCGAGAGCCACAGGTAAACAAACCATTGCTATTCTCAGTTACGTAGAATCTTCGAAGGACCATGATAGCCTCATCGCGAAGGAATCCCCCTTCCACACTATACGAAGGATGTATAGGATGAGGAATACTGGAGCAGAAGCTGTCAGTGAAAATTGCCAATGAATGGACGACATCCAAGGTTACGTTTCGTTAACACCTAAGACACTTCCACAACCACCGAATCGATCGTTTCCGCAGCCATAGAAGACCTCTTTGATCCCAACTTGACGAAGAGCGGAGGCGCACATTATACAGGNTTCCACAGTCACATATAGCGTGGTGTCATGCAAGGTCGGCGAAGATGAAGACAAAATAGAGTCGATGGCTTCGAGTTCAGCATGCCTAGTGGCCTGGAAACAAGAGGTAAGAAATTTGTTTATTTTGCTGCCTACAAGTATACATTTCGGAGTTCGTTGGTGCGGTTTCTTGCCCTTGCAATGATCTCGTTTCCTCGTACAAAAACACATCCAACAGGGACTTCATTTGCGGAAAGAGCTTCTTCGGCCTATCAGAACAAGTTTTCAGCATATTTTCAAGCCAAAATAAAACGAGATATAGAACCATATTCATGGCCTCTCGCATCCATCGGAGGTGCGTCTCATTCCCCTCAGCTTCGGACATGATGATCGGAGGATCAGCGGCCTAAAAAGGGCAAGTATGTGCGCCTACTTCTGGCCTATGCTGAACCCCGGGTAGATCAGCACTGTCGGCGAAAGTCATGATCATGATCATCCTTCGCTTCTGCCAGCGTGCACGCTTTCCCTTCGCCCTGAGCGCTGAACCATGACCTTTGACATGAAAAAGACYATCATGGCTGCTTTYAGCCTTGCCACTATCGCAAATGCAGCCTATACTCCAGGCTACACAAGCTGGCCAAAGCTATTTACACGACAGGTGGCGAGTTTCCCACCTGAATGCACGACCTGCGAGGATGCCAATCAGGTCATTGCCGCTGTAAGTTCTATTGACTCTACAACCATGATATGTTTCTAACATTTTTTTCTTGGTTAGAATAGCGGCTGTCCCGTTACGCAGTGCTGCTTGAACGCCTTCATAGATGATTATTTTGAGTGCTTCGAGTGTGTTGGGGATTCCGTCAATCAAACAGACTGGACGTACCCTCAGCAGATAATCAACCGTAAGTGATTATTCAATTGAGCATCCTTCTCCTATTCACTTGACTTGAACGATCTTAGAGCTTACATCACAATGCAACTCTGCTGGATATTCCGTTGAAAGCCACACCTTCGAGGGCCAGAACAGTACCAGCGCTTCCTCGGCGACGAGGTCAAGCACCAGCGCATCCAGTAATTCTGGATCTAGTGCAAATAGTACATCTTCCGAATCGTCCAGTAGCACTATATCCCAATTGACCCTTACCGCCCCTCCTTCTACGACTTCCACGACTCGACAACAGTCCACTATCTTTCCATCGTCGACGAGCACTGTGGCATCTGCTCCGGCAGGGCAGAGCACTGACAATAGTGCAGGATGGGCATCGCCCACATGGTACCTCGTTGTCGGAAGCGTGGCACTTCATCTTTTGTTATGATATTTAAATTTTTGTACTAGAAACATTAACGGATTTAAAGTTTGCTATATCATGACATTGGAACTGTATTCTACTTGAAATATACGATTTTTTATGACAGAACGCGTTCTCTCAAATTCAGGAACAAGAGGGAACGACACATGGCAAATCTACACCGGAAGTCTTGAGCACAGAACGAGACGTAATAATGTTGTCCAAGGGTTGGATCCGATATGGACATGGTACATCAGCGATTCAGCATAAAGAGAGAGCAAGAATCGACAATTCTGTAGTCGAAATAAACGTCGCGGAGGAGGTTCACTTGACATGATCGTCGAAAGGCAAGCAGCTGATTGACGAAAACGGCCGAGAATAGAGTAGATGAGGTAATCAACGCGACCTGTGTTTCCTCTGCATCAAGCTTGTTCTGGTTGGCTTGTAACTACCACCACCTCAAGCTTCGGCTTTTGTCCTTTTCTTTTTAACTTCTCTCTTCTTGCATCATGGCGGAGGCGGGCGGAGGCAACATCAAAGTTGTCGTCCGATGTCGCCCCCTCAACTCGCGAGGCAAGCCCAGCTTCAGGCATTCTCAACTTAGTTCTAATGTTCCACGACAGAACTCGCGCGCGGCGCAAAGCCCCTCATTAGAATGGAAGGGAATCAGACATTTCTTGACCCACCCGAAGTTGGAAGCTCTCAGGATACGAAGAGGGCCACCGAGCGGAAGACGATGGCATTCAGTTTCGACAAGAGTTATTGGAGTGCAGGGCCGAGGGACGAGCCAAAGTATTGCTCTCAGCAGACTTTGTATGATGATCTCGGGAAGGAGTTGTTGGACCATGGATTTGCGGGGTTTAATGCGTGCATCATAGCCTGTATGTCGTGATGTTTTTATCATTCCAATTTGAGGCGCGAATGATTTCTTTCTACAGATGGACAGACAGGTATGCTACGAAGTCATTCTATTTAAATGGATTATTTACATATTCGCGGGAAAGGTTCGGGAAAGTCATACAGGTGAGTTCAGACAGCCCACGCGACTGTTGTAGCTACTGACAAGATTTCACAGTATGATGGGATGTGCGTGGTTTCAGTCGATGACATTGTTATTTTGTTCTGAAACTCAGTCAACTAGACGGTCCCGACAAGGGTATCATCCCCCTGACATGTTCTGAGCTATTCGTGCGCGTGAGCGACAAGAAAGGCACAGACCCTGATCTGAACATCACAGTCGAAGTCTCATACATTGAAGTGCGTACACTCCACGTGTAATCCCGCGTTTGATTCCAACAATTTGCACTAGATTTACAACGAGAAAGTACGCGACTTGCTGAATCCCAAAAACACTGGAAATCTTCGTGTCCGAGAGCACCCTTCACTTGGTCCATACGTCGAGGATCTGTCYAAGCTTGTGGTGAACAGCTATGATGAGATGATGACGCTGATGGACGAGGGTAACAAAGCCCGTACAGTTGCGGCAACAAACATGAATGAGACGTCTTCACGTTCACATGCTGTGTTCACGCTGTTGTTGACCATGAAGAGACACGATGCCGGTTCAAATATGGATACCGAAAAGGTGTCTAGGATAAGGTAGAGCCATCGTAATTTTGCTGCGCGTCGCGCTCACTAACAACCCCACAGTCTTGTGGATCTTGCTGGATCTGAACGTGCTAACTCTACAGGAGCAAGTGGGCAACGGTTGAAGGAGGGTGCGAACATCAACAAGTCACTCACTACACTTGGTAAAGTAATTTCCGCCCTTGCCACCGCTGGAGAACACGCAGGTGGGGGTAAGAAGGGCAAGAAACCCAACCCAGCTGACTTTATTCCCTATCGTGATTCAGTAAGACAATGGTTATTTTCGTTTCGTTAGTTAATTGATTTATGTTCACAGGTATTGACATGGCTTCTAAAGGACTCGATCGGAGGAAACTCCAAGACTGCTATGATTGCAGCCATCGCGCCAGCCGACTACGAGGAGACGCTCAGTACACTGCGATATGCTGATCAAGCTAAGAAGATCAAGAACAAGGCTGTGGTTAATGAGGATCCAAACGCGAAACTAGTCAGGGAACTGAAGGAGGAGTTGGAGATGCTCCGTGCACGGGTCAGTGGTGGTGGAGGTGTGAGCGAAGAGGTGTACGATCCGAATATTCCGCCAGAAAAACAGATTGTGACATACCAGACGAAAGAGGGTGTCATCAAGAAGGTGACGAAAGCGGAGTTGCAGGAGCAGATGCAGACGAGCGAGAAATTAATGAAGAGTTTGAACGAGACGTGGGAGGAGAAGATG
This sequence comes from Chondrostereum purpureum, assembly GCA_004354395.1. NCBI lineage: Eukaryota > Fungi > Basidiomycota > Agaricomycetes > Agaricales > Cyphellaceae > Chondrostereum > Chondrostereum purpureum. The sequence continues at coordinate 26,375 of LBLO01000327.1, read as the reverse complement.
CAGAAANCCCAAGAGGTGCAGAAGGAGAGAGAGAGTGCTCTGGAGGAGTTGGGAATTACGGTGGAAAAGAATTTAGTTGGTGTGCATACGCCCAAGAAAATGCCTCATTTGGTCAATCTGGTGCGTATTTCTTTCTATTAGTTGAGATACCAGCACTGACTATGATCTATATAGAATGAGGGTGAGCCGTCCACTGACTTTAACATTACCGGTTACTTGATGCTAACTGGAGATGCCTATAGATCCGCTCATGAGCGAATGYCTTATCTATCAACTAAAGCCCGGAAAGACCATGGTATGAGAGTTGCTTGTATATCTACATCAAGACGCTCACCAAGACTGTAGATTGGACGAATGGATTGTGAAAAGCAAGCGACGATTCGCCTTAGTGGGGACAACATTCTGGAGGAGCACTGTTATTTCGAGAACAACGACGGGAAAGTGACATTGCACAACCTTGGCAATAGTGTGACTGTATTTCCCATTTTACTGTCCTGTTTCTGTCCTGTTCTGACATCTTTGAATAGTTCTTGAACGGAAAGCAACTAGCAGAGGGCCAAGTACGTCTGTCATCTAATTGTTTTTGTCGATTGCCACTGACGGTTCCTCCCCGGCATCTGCTAGCCCTACAAGCTTCGGTCTGGTTTTCGAATCATTTGGGTACGTCTCCTATGCGACCTCATCGGATACCTCCCTTGACAGATGACATCCCCTTCAGGTGATAACCATGTCTTCAGGTTCAACAATCCTGAAGAGGTACGGAAGCAACGTGATCGAGCTATGACCAAGAGTGCTCTACGAGAGAGTATCAGTGCCGCTGATATCGAGGCTGGTGTATCGCCAGGAGGAGACGTGACACCGGCCACCCAAGCCGAGTCGGTGGCGTCATCGACTGAACAGGACAACGTCGATTGGACGTTTGCCCAGCGAGAGGCTGCGTTTGCCCGTTTGGGATTGGACCCCACGTTGGACAGTCTACCCGACGATGACCTCAACAAGCTCTTTGAGCGTATCGCGAAGGTGAAAACTATGCGTGATCACAACCTCAAAGGTGGTAGAGAAAGCAGCTTAAGCCAAGTGGAGGATGTATGGAGTGAGAATGGATGGCGAGATGCGACAACAACTGCAACGGACGATACAAGCATGACTACAAGCCATGATAGCCCTGATGTGAACTCAGGTGGACTCAAGGACATGCAGAGTCAATTAGAGAATCGGTTGCAAGGAATCGCAGAGGGCGATTCCCCAGAGGCGGAGGATTTGAAAGTCGAGAAAGAGTACATGGAGCATCAGTTAAAGCTGGTGAAGGCCCAGATGAGGCGGATGATAGATGCTCGATCTCGAGGAGAAACTGAGCTGGAGGGTACAGCTTTTGAGCCAGTCATTTACAGTGCTCGACAACTGCGCCTCATCCGAAAGGTTCTAGACAAGTGGCGGGCTCACAGATCATTCTCGATGGCTGAGATTGTCTTGTCGAATGCTGTTCTGGTTAAGGAGGCCAACGTCATCAGGTACGCATATTCTGTCAGTTTCGGTATTGAAACTCACATTTCGAACTAGCAAGGAGCTTGGCAAAGAGGTCACATACAACTTCACAATTGCTGCAGGTGGCTCACTTGCAGCACCTGCTTCCGCCGTCGACACGATTGCGGGTTTAGATGAGTTCGGAGATGTTTCCGACCCCATATTGGCTTCCTCTACTCAACCATCCGTCGCAATCAAAGTGCTTGATCGACGACATAATGCTATATATACTTGGTCATTAGACCGCCTGCAACAGCAAGTACAGCGCATGCGAAATCTCACGACATACATCGACCGACCTTCCTACACACAACACTTTTCTTCTGACGAACCATTTTACGACTCACCGCCACCTGAATACTCATTCATTGGTAACGCTCTTGTTTCATTAGCCCCCCTTTCACGACGTCTCTCCTCTACTTCCACTGTTCCCATATTCTGCCGTTACACTGCCGAAGCCATCGGTTCTTGTCGTATCGACATCAAAGTCGTTAACGTTGTAATTTCTTCCAAGTATAGTGCTGGATCCAGTGCTTCAACCCGATCATCATCGCCAGTCCCTGGTACAATCCCACCGGGCACGAAACTCGGATTTTTCGTCACAGTCGACACTGTCAAGGGCCTGTCATCCTGGGACTTTTCTTCCGTTCACTTCCAGTTACGACTCTCATCCTTCGTAGGTCCAAGTCTGGGAGCAGAGGAGGTATTTCCTTCTCCTACAGTCGATCTTGAGGCGTCAACTCTGTCAGAGTTGAAGTTTCGGCGAAACTTCACAATTGTCGCGACATCCAAGGTCCTTGCTCATCTTCGCGACGGATACGCCCCCGTGGARTTCTTCGCCTCCTGTAAACCAACATATATTGAGCGATTAGACCGGTGGGACGAGATGAGAGAGCAAAAGATATTCCCTGGCGCACGATCACGATCAGGGTCGGTCAGCCCCCTCGGAACCGCATCGGAAACTCACAGTCGGCCAGCATCTTTGCCCTACATGCGGCGCTCAGAAAATGATTTTGTGGTTCAGCAGTCGCATGATGTCGTGGCCTGGGTGCAAGTCTGTGAATTAGGACCCAAAGGAGATTATGTGCCAGTTCCCGTCGTCATCCAAGGCCCTGTAGATCCAGGAGCTTTCACCTTACACCAGGGCCTCCAGCGACGTCTGATTCTTTCTTTCTCCTCCAATTCTGGTCATCAGTTCCCTTGGATTGAGTTCACCCGAGTACGGATAGGGAATGTCAGACTCTTGGATGGTCAAGGACGGATCTATGAATCCACCTCCAAAGCACTGGTGTCCCTGCCTATCATGAAAGATCAGACAGTCGAGTTCAAACCGGATGGAACAGGCATGCTTACCTCTGAGGTCCTATGGGATTCGAGTGTACATGACTCCATACTATTGAACAGAATAACGAGCTCTGGTCAGCGAGTGTTGTTACAACTGAGTGCCGCTGTTGCAGTGGAAACCTGCGCAGATCCCGTTCAGTTCAATATGGACATTGCCATGACCATGCAGACAAGAGATGCACGGCCACCGTCCAAGCTTCTTACTTTCTTCGGTTCAAACAAAATATTATCAAAAACAAGCACTTTGTTTAGTGTTAGGCTCTCCCCACCTCTCACGCGATCACCAAGGGATCTTTGGAGATTGGATACTTCTGAGAAGTATGTCCGTGGAGAGGAGGTGCTTTTGACATGGAAACCTCGTGGAATCTCTGTCGTCGAGGACTACTCGAGATTGGTGACGACCGAGCGTCGAGCTGCTGACGTGCAGGCTGTACGTGTCGTTCTAGCAACCTCACCACCCCGACCTCTCCAGGCCGATGCCCTAGCTTGGCGAGGCGATAATCTTTTGAACAAGTCCATCGATCTTTGGAAGAAGAAGTTCGGCCATCATGGACAGGTATTTTACTACTTTCCACAATGCGTTGTCTCTATTTAATCGTGGCTCTTTTCCAGATCATTCTCACCCAGGACCCCTTTGATGACGACGCTCCATCTTCCAAGAAATCTTTCATAGAGGAAGATTACGAAGGATTAAAGTTCAATTCCGAAACAAAACTGGTACCGAGGAGGTGAGCAGCTGCTTTGTATTCCAGGCAAATTGATTGACACCGCTCTAGTGATGGAGCCACCAAGAAAGGGCACCTGTTGATTCTCACYGATGCTAGTCAAAATGTGTGGGAGAAGCGTTGGTTCGTCTTGAAAAGGTAAGCAGACTTSTTGTTACAGCTAGGTGAATCTAAAAGGCCTTCCAGGCCATATCTCCATATGTATGCACATTCCAATGAGCTGGAGGAAGTGGGAGTTGTAAGCCTGAGTGGTGTAAATGTAGAGAGTGATCCCCAAAAGGAGGCCCTTCTGGGGGTGAGTTGCTTTCAATTCTGCCAATCGTTCCTGGTGTTAACATGACTTTGGTCTTAGAAACCTTTCTCATTCTACCTTTTCACATCATCGAACTCGCATGCGCTCGCTGCTCCCAACCTCAGAGAGCAACAATCTTGGGTGACCAAGCTCGACCCCACACGTCTATCGACATAGTGCAAGCATTAGGTCTTTCATTTATCCATCCTTTCACTTATCGTAATCTACTGCAAATACTGTTCTGTTGTTATATACCCTCTTACTATCGCAGCATCTCTCTTTTGCTCTCGTTATCTATACATAGGTACTAGACATCAACTGTAGCATCATACTGGAGTATTCAGTCATTCATGGGTATTAGTTGTTATACTATTATAAAGATGTGAAGTTGCACACATTCGCTCATAATCAACCATGTATTGATGACTGGTATGACTGCTGTCTCTCTTAGATCTACCACTCTGCCTTGAGAGACATGAGCATGGCCCGCCTAGCTCAATCGGATAGAGCGTCAGACTCTTATGTCTTTCCAGGCGGGTGAAATCTGAAGGCTGCGAGTTCGACCCTCGCGGTGGGCTACTAAGCTTTTTGGTGGTCTCATTCGAGAATCTCCCNTTGACAAACGGAAGGGGAAAAAAACTCTTTGTGAGTTGGATCATACTCCAACTCGTTATGTACTCCTAATACTTAAAATAAAAACAACAGGCACTGTATTGTACATTTGCATTTTGCATATGAACTGAGGTCTGTGGCTGCCCTAGTAAAGTTGCTTGTATAGTGATTGATTTATAATTAGCCATCCGGTGACGGATGAAAAAGAAATTAAAAAGTCACATGTGCTATTGGTACACTAGCCCACCGCGGGGGTCGAACCCGCAGCCTTCAGATTTCACCTTCCTTGAGACCGTAAAAGTCTGACGCTCTATCCGATTGAGCTAGGCAGGCGATATGATAAGCGACAATCTAAACAGTATACCGCGTCACTCCGCTATTCCGCATGAAACTTTTGCGAAGCATCTGCACAAAAGATTTCAAGATACTTTCGAATGCTATTTATTGTACATAAACTCTACAAAATTAGGACAGCAAAATATAACACACATATACTCGACATGAGAAGGGGGAACAATTTCAAGCAACTACTCTTCCATTGCATCGTCRCTGTCATCATCATCGTCGTCGCTATCCTCGCCCTCGGCGACATCGATGGAGCCCAATGCGATATCATGGTCGGCGCCGACATACGAGTCACATATAACATACAATTTGACGTCGTGCTTGCCTTTTGGTAACGTGAACTCGAGTTTGACATTCAACTCCTTTTTGTTGACAGTGACTCGCTTGATGGACAACAATTGACGCGTTGAAGGCTCCCCGACAACCAACCACCAGTTCGCCATCTTTTTCCCTGGATAGAATGGGGCAATGACGGACTGGGCCGCGTCAACGTCTTCGGAATCCTCATCATCCACTTCACGAGACAATGCTACTTGGAGGGTGATCGGAGCACCCGCGGTGTAATCTCCCTTCACAAGTTCGTGCGAGACATCGAGGGTAGGGTACGAGTTAACGAATGTTGCCACGTCTTGCCTGTATTAATTTAATGATGGTCAGTATTGGTCCACAGATAAGAAACAATCTCGTACAGTTGTGCATTGCTCATTTGGAGCAGCTCTATCCGCTTGTCGTCGTCCATGTAAATAATATCGTACACAGTCTCGAGTCCTGCATCTTTGCAACGTTGAATGACCTATAACAGAGGGCTTCAATAACGCAGGCATCATAACAGTATTTCAAACTCACATCTGGTTCGAAATGAGGTATTTGCTTGAGGGGAGAATCCCTATCCCAGACTGCTTGGACACACATTTGCGCCATATCCATAGCACCCATTGCGCTCAACCAGGCATTGGATGACATGACATCGACACATGCAGATAATAAATTGAGGACCTTCTCCAAAACAAGTTTCTGGTCAGCTACCAAGTCGGCTGGAAGTTGCAGGCGACTGAAGTGGGCTTGCAAGAGCAAGAATGTCTTGAAGTGGGGTGCTTCGTAGTCAACTGACGCTTCATCCAGTTTGACAGGAAGACGCTCGTAAAGTCTTTTGAGGAGGGCGTCTTCGTGGCGTCGTATGGGAATGACTTCAAACTCAGCAGAAGAAGCCACCACCTCGAGAAGGCCTTTGAGCTTGGTACGTTCTTTTAGTGACAATGTGTACACGTCCACAGTAACATCTAGGTAAGGAGTTAGGTAAATTGGGCGAAAACTAGAGAGTGTTGACATACATGAGATGTTATAGTATGCGGCAATCATGCCCAAGTTGAGCGGTGCCACATCCATTTCGTCCTCTACATTGCAGGATCAATAAATGTGTATCGCAGAGTTTCGGGATATACATACCGATGGAAATACACTTGGAGTTGACGAGATCTGTAAGAGTGGTTTCTACAAGTTCGGAGAGGTGGTCGGAGAGGTGTTGGTGGCTGACGTTGTGCAGATTGTAGTAATTGGGGTTCTGCGTCATCCGTCGGTAAAAGTACGTCCAAGTCAAGATATCCTATAAAAAAANCATGATGGGTGAATAAGAGACCTTCCTAGACGTTCCATACTTACCATAGCATCCTGTTTGTTCTCAATGGTCTTAACGGCAATCTCGGCCAAGAAGTAATCGTGGAGCATGTTTGTCGGAAGATGACTCTCAATGGGCAGCCCCTCAGAAAGGAATTTTTTGTAGAAGTCTTTTCGGGTCTGTTGGCACATCAACACACATCGACTCCGCTCGTCCTCCCTCGGTCGGCAAGCACGACCAATCATCTGCAGGACGTCCATGACGGGGTAGTCTATGTATCTGTGCTCCTTGCCTTCGTAGGATTGGACACCCATTAGAATGACCATGTAGCTGGAGACGGGCAAAGACCAAGCTGTATCCTTGGACGCAACGAGAACTTGGACTGCCCCGCTTTCGAAGAGTCTTTGTACAATCTTCTTGTCCTGTCTGTCGAGGGCTTCGTGGAAATATGCGATGCCGTGTTTCAGAGTCTCTTTCAAACCCTCGTCACTGAGGTGGTTCAAATGTACTTCGAGATCTTTGATGTCGACATTGAGGAAGCGGTCGGGAGTGTCATCTGCGGCACAGTGGACCAAAAGATCGTCAACTGTGAGGCGGCATTGCTTGCGGGAGGGAACAAAGATGATGGTTGGCTTTGATGGAGCGTATTCAACCATGGCAAGGTAGGCAGGTTTAGACATGGCAATCATGAGAGAAGGGAAATGAGGAATTGTGAATGATTGAAGGTGTATATCCATATCCAGAGGGCGAGCACTGGAGGCGACACGCATTAGCCGTCTGATTCACTGATAGAGGAAACGTTACCTACCTAGGAGAGAAGTTGAAGATGGCATGAGAGGGCACATCCATCCACTCACTCAGGTCTCGAGCATTGGCAAGCGAGACACCACAAGCAACTATTCTGGTTTTGATCTCTGTCTGAGCGGAAACGTAACGCGTTCTCGAGATGACCACCTCGTAGGTGGGGCCGACTTCGCCTCCCACCAACTGGACTTCGTCGGCGATAAGCAATCCAATGTTTTGTACATTCTTTCTTTGGCGCCAACGACGAGAAAGAACATCCCACTAGAGCGCGCGTTAGGTCAGGTTGTTTATGATTACAAGAAGAGCAAACATACTTGTGTTGGCGTGCACACGATGACATCTCCCTTCTCCAAGAGTCTTAGATCAGCGCTTGTCTCTCCAGTTAAACTAACGATCTCTTTGCCTCCCTGTAGCTTCCCGAACTTGGCCTGCCACTCTCTTACACGTTCGTCCACCATCTCCTGATATGGCTCAATACAAACCGCACGCGGTTGCTCTCGTTTGCTCCACAACCGAAGTAAAGCGAACTCGGCGCAAATTGTCTTTCCACTACCTGTCGGAGCCCCAATGAAGACGTTCTCATCAGAGGTATACAAAGCCTGGAAGACTTGGGTCTGAATTTTGTTGAAAGTTTTGATGTTGCTTTCGTAGAGTGCTTCAAACTCCTTGTTGTGCAACGCGGACAGAGGGAGAGCTTGAAGGTCGAGTAAGGGAGTCGGAGGGGGGAATTTTTCGGGGAGGATGAGATGCTTGAAAGAGATGGGGAGGCGAGTTTCCGCGTGTAGCCATCTGTCAGAGATGACGGAAATATAATAATTGGGAGGAACGGGTTCAAACATCGGTACGGTGAGGGTCACGTTGTGTTCATCCTCAGCATATCGTTGCCGAAGGATGAAGGAATCGTGGAACAGTACGATCTCACCATCAACATCTTCGACTAATATCCAGAAAGCTTGGGATGTGCCATGAATCTTGTCGTCCCATCGGAAGTCAGGGGTGATGGAAAGGTCAATACGGAGGAGTGATCTAGTAATAGGTTGAACCTGCGCTTGCAGCCTAATAATACTCATAAGACTTGAGTGATGCATGATAGTCAATACGCTTACTGGAGTTTGGGGAAATTATGGACTAATCGGTGAACAAGTCGCCCTGCATTCGGCACTCCAATGAGTTCTGCAATTTCAGGGGGNTTCTGGGAAGGAGCATCAGAGTGATGGCATTATATTGTAAAGGAACGACCCACGAGATCGAAGTATCGGTACCAAGGCTGAGAATAGAAATGAGGATACCAAACGTTCAAGGTCAACGATATATGACTTACGAATTGTTTTCCTTCCGCTTTCCGAATGACTTCAGAAGGTACGCCTTTGAATTGGCGAAGAGGGGTCATAGATCCCCACCTAGAACTCTGTAAGTACAGTGGATGATGATAGTAGAACGATATGCTTACATGCGCTTCTCGACCATCTTGCAGAGATCCAGACATGCTTTGGCAGGAACTGCCCAGCCTCGCTTCAAACAGATCTCAAACATTGCCCGGATGATTCTACAAGATAGGGTTAATTCGTTTATCTTGTCAGAGGTTGAGAGAACATACCGCCCAGCGGATTGTGTGACATAAACCATGTCTGCCACAAGAACGAAGCCTAAATATTGTGATGAATATAGTCACTTGGACCAGCACACCTGAGTAAAACTCACCATCCAACTTGAGCTGTGAGATGTATGCCTGGAGGAGCACATTGATTTTGGCAGGAGGTTCTTCCACAGTCTCTTTCACAGGTATCGGGACTCTCTCAAGCAATTTGGCCAATTCCAACTTCTCCTCTTGTCTCACAGGCAACAGTTTGAACTCGCTAGAGAGAGCGAATACCTTGAACAACTCCAACATACTCATTGTCGGCCTGAGATGCTTGTTATAAACCATCATGGACCCGTAGGTGACGTAGTAATGTGAAGAAATTCTGCCTAGTTCGGTGCTCTGGAACCGACCGCTGACACGGTCGTATTTTAGAAGTTGACACTTCTCCAGTAGGACGGCAGCAGTGTGGATAATGTCGGCTCGTTTTTGAATCAGGGTAGGATCAGATGGCGACTGGTAATCAACGCCCACGGAGTACAGGGCGGGAGACTTGAGCATGCGAACATAGCTGAAAAATAACAAAACTCTCAGCGCGAAAATGGAGAACAAGACAAGGGAACACTTACAGGTAGGTGTAACCCAACCACTGTACGGCTTCGTCACGATTCCGCACGGTTCCCAAAACGACCTCGGCGTTCAAGGCGTCCACCAACTTGCTTACAAGCTGACTTTCGATGGGCAGTTGCTGGTTCAGCAAGCTCAGGTAGTACTGTAACTCCGAGTGATTGGTGATTATGATACCCTCTCCAAAAGTGTCGTATTGAGGACGTCCTGCACGACCGAGCATCTGTAGAACATCTTGTGAGGAGAGTTCGACCCATCTTCCCTTCTCCGGATTATAGATCTGCGTGCCCTTGATAATAACCGTGTGGGCGGGCAGGTTAACACCCCATGCCAAAGTTGCAGTGCAGACCAAGACTTGGATAGAACCGTCTGCGAAAAGCTCTTCCACCAATCCACGATCTTCCCTCGTCATACCAGCATGATGAATACCGAAGCCGAAAGGAAGGAGGTCTTTGAGATTAGAGTCCTTGACATTGTTGGCTTCCTCTGTCAGAATCTCCCGCGTCGCACCATCTGCTTTCACAAATTGGGTGATAGTCTCCTTCTCCAGCGCCATGTCCCTCAGAAACTTGGCAGTCTTTGCAGTCTCCTTCCTGGAATGAACAAACACCAACGTCTGGTTCTTTCCCGCTTGATCAAGAACCTTCTCGTAGCAAACCTCGTTCATGACTTGGTATCGCTTGATGGCCTTCTTCTCTGTGATACCAATAAACTGTTGTTGGAGACCACAAGGTCTGTACGAGGAGTCGAAGTAGAAAAGCCCCTTGGATTCGTCCACACGAAGGAACGTTGCAACATCTTGATAATTCGGCAGAGTAGCAGAGAGACCGACGAGACGAACATATTCCCCAGTCTGCTCCATTCTCCTGATTGTGCGAGCTATCACGCTCTCGAGAACGGGGCCACGGTCATCGTGCAAGAGATGAATCTCGTCGATGATGATGAGCCTTACAAGATTGGTATAGCTAGTATCTGTAGCTTTGCGCGTGATGACGTCCCATTTCTCGGGAGTCGTAACGATGATTTGGGTGTCCGATATTTGTTGTTTCGTCATCTGCGAGTCGCCAGTGAGCTCTCCAACGGTGATCCCAAAGGCTTTGGAGAGTCGGGAGGTGAAGTTGCCGACCATCTCTTGAACGAGGGCCTTCATAGGAGCAATGTAAACAATCTTGAAGGCAGCAAGGTCGAAGGTGCCGTTGTCGTTACGATATTTAGCAAGTTCGTTGAGAATAGTAAGCATGGCGACGTTGGTCTGAAGGTTTGGTAAGTAAAAGTAAAGCAGTGGCACGAATCTGAAGTCATACCTTACCGGCACCGGTGGGTGCACAAAGTAAAAGAGGTTCATCAGTACCAAAGGCAACCGGATATAACTTGCTCTGCACGCGATTGAGTTTTGGTACGGTGAACGCCGCTCGGGCCCACTCCGGAAGGTCAGAAACGGGGACGAAATCAGATTCGCTTGCGGGTTTGGATTTCGGAGCTGGGACGTGAATCTCCTCAAAGCCCTTGCGAGCGCGCTTGAACGAGCCCTCGGGAAGTTTACACTTCTTATTAGACATTAGATGACCGCCCTGGCTGAACGCCATCCCCTCCAAATCAACCGTCCTCTTGGGTTGAACTGTAGAACCTGGTGCAAGCGTGGCCGTCTTCGGTACCTCTGGCTTGGGCTCATCGACGTCCATGGCATCATCTGCTTTCCCGCCGGCATTCGCGCGGTCTCCTGCGAGTTCCCGAATGATCCAGCCAACTCCCTTTTCCCTCATTGCTACCTCCACATTTATCCTTTCTTCGGCGTCGCTACGCATGAGTTTCGTACACCAGACGACAACATCACGATTCTTGAGGAATTTAGTGATGATATGGAAACTTTGATAGTCGAAAAGCTCCATGAGTTGATTCTCGCAATCTCGAAGACTTGATTCCGAGCCTAAGATGGTAAGGGCAGCAGTAGCTTTATCTGCGGCAGTAACGGGGTCGGGATATATCTCTGAGACTTGTCTTTGCACCCAGAAGGCGTCGATGGAATGTGGGGAGACAATATCTTTATCAGCCTTTTGCTTGGCCCTCCCAGAAGACTCCCCTCCGATGACCAGTTCCTCTTCACCGATGTCGCCTGCATCTCCAGCCTCAGGATCTGCGTCTTCATCTTCCTCTTCTTCGTCATCCGACTCCTCACGAATCTCGAAACCTTCACCATCCTCATCCCCCGACTGCTCCTCTTCATCAAAAACAACCGCAACACCGAGCTCATCGTCGATTCCAGTGTCTTTCTTGTCAGCATCAGGTGCTGCTTCCTCTGCTCCGTAGTCGGTAATCTTCTTGGAAAGATTGAGAAGTTGAGAAAACTGCTCCCCAGATATAGGTCCAATAACATCCTCCACATCTTTCTTCTTGTCGAAATCCTTCATGTCCCCCAGCTTCAGGGTCTCAAGGACCGCGTCAGCAGCACTACGAATGATATCCTGGGCCTGATCACCGAGAGCAGTATGAACGGAAGACAACATGAGCTCGTAGACATCCCTTGTTTCTGCAGTCTTCGGTCGGTAGTAGCCCAAGCCCTCAGCATCCTCCGTGGCCTCCAAAATGTCTGTGTACCCAAAAGCATTGGAGGCAGCTTTTTTCGTTGCCTGACGTTCCGAAGGCTCTCCTTGTCGTTTTTTCTTCTTCTCCATATCTTTTGGCGCCTGCCGCACGACTCTGGAGCCCATTTCTTTGGGGTCTATACGACCTGCCAAAGAAGTAGGCGCTCCGTCTGGTTCGCGGTCCCTACGCGGCAAAGCAGACCGGTCTGCAGTAAGAACGAGAGAAGAAATGGCGCCATAGTTGTACTGAGAAGATCTGGCTTCTTTCCCTGGCCAGCCATAGTGTAAGGAATGGAGGATGATGGTGGTGCCGGTTTAAGGTTGGTAGAGCTTGGCCACAGGATGTCACGCAAGATGTAACACCCAGAACAGTCACACCGGTGCCGACCTTGACTCTCCCCAAACACACCATGATCCATGTAGTATGTGCACAAAATCAAGGTTACGCATATTTGTCACACATAGGTGGAAATGGCATACCCTGGAACATCCTCACATGGATTCTCCTACTTGTTTGGCCGATGGAACATCAAGGAATCCAATTCTAATTCCTGCCTCAAGAATATATACGTATCTACGAAGTAGGGGCTTTCTACCAGCTTAACCTTTTCATACAACGAAGTACATGTTAGGGCGGCTCAGTGTGGTATTTATGGATGCTATAGATGCTCGCAGACGACTCATACGGTATCCCCTACCAACTCAACTGTTCGGATCTCTTTTCTCATATTCCCCAATTTGAGACGAGTTGACTGCGGAAGAAAGACCCTACTCTTGTAAGACGAAATGGCATTGCGCACTGGGGAGGTTCATTTTGGCGTCACTGAATTTGCTTTGGGACCGAGCCAGAAACGTCTCCCGTTTCCCATAACCGAAAGTGTGTCTTGCTAATCTCAAAAGGGACGCTTTCGCAACCACCTTCAAAGTTCTAAATCATGCGGTCACTTCAAACTGATCCTCGACGCCCTTGGTAGCGCATTGAAGTCGCCGTGGATGTGATCATTGACACAGACAATTGATACATCCGAGTCGTGCATAATTCTTCTTTTCTCGGTCGTTCATTGACTCTCTGACACAGCCATAGCTCTTCCTATAGTCTCATACCTCTTTCAGCTATGTATGGCACTCTACATCAACGAACGTCTGTCTTCGGTGATCGTCGAGGGTGCTCAGAGAGGTAAAACCACCTTTCATCGCAAGGCGCACTCCACGACGGCTGAACAGAACATTTTTGGAAAGCAATTTTAAACGATCCTATGGCCATGTACGAAATTTCTGAGTAAACCTGCCCTTGGCAACACTTGTCATATCGCAGGTTCCCTTCCCTGTCCTGTTATTTTTCCCCTCGTGCTGCTGCCCAATTCCGCTTCTGTTCTTGCATGTAATTCAGTCACATTCTAGGCTGTTGCTCCAGAGGTGTATCGGGCATTATTTGAAAGCGAAAAGTATGGCGGCGACGGCGTTGCCTGCCCGTTGAGCATGAGATAGTAAGACAGGTCAATTCAATACCTACACATTTCTGAATTGATCACGGCCTTTGAAGGGGAGGTGCTTAGTTATTGAGATACTTAGGTCAGAAGGGCAGAACATCAATGCCTGAGTTTTGTCTATGGGCGAAAACTTACCAGCGGTTCCTACAAAGGTGCGTGTGAGGTGAATTCCAACCTGATTATCTTCTTCCGACTTCATTTCAGTTGTATGGGCGGTGATTATACTGCTCTGATCTCCTAGGTTCTGATACAAACTCATCAACCACAGCTCAGTCAGCAAAATGACATATCCAATCCTTCCACAGAACCGTTTCAGACGCCTTCTTCATCTGCATTGTAGGTCGTCCACCTGCTGTCTCGGCTTTTCAGCTAGTCCTGTCTGCCCGAAGACAATGGGATTATTCAAGCCATGCTCGTTTAGCTGAGGTTCGTTCCGAGGGTGTGCGTATGTGTGTCACTGCACCGTTGTCTTTCAATGAAGGATGGCCGAACCAACCCCGATACGAGCCAGTGAGGTATAAAAGCAACGTTCGAGTGCTTCACAACCTCAGCTTAACCACGGCTGATTCACGTTTATTAAACAACAAGTGAGCGTGTAAACGCGTTGCGGATGCATCTCATTAACCAATCGTATCGCGTTTAGTGCAATCCTTGTTCTTCTTCGTCTATGCTGCTTTGGTGGCAGTCTCTCAAGGGGCACAGGTTGAGTTTTTCACGAACAAGGCCTGCGACAGCGCATCTCAAACCTTCCGCGGAACTTGCAACTTTTGTGCTGACCCCCCTTTCGGTAAGCATTTTCAAGATGCTCTGTGGTTCGGGCCCTAACACATCTGTTATCAGACTGGGGCGCGATTCGATTCTCTGATATTAGCGCAGACCAGCGCGTCACCAATCACAACCAGGATCGTTGTACGCCTGCCTCGCAGGTAGGTCAAGGATTCGGTCCTGCGTGCTGGTTGCAAGGTCAGACGAAGCTTCGTTCTGCTTGGGTCGCGTGTGCTGGACAGAGGTCAGCGTTCAATCTCTTCGAATGTTAATCTTGTTTTAACCGTCATCCAGAGAGCCTAACAACGACACGGTCCATATTCGATTTGCCAAGGATGGATCGATTGAATCAATCGAGCCCCTGTTCTGAATATAGAGAAAATACATATCAAGGATGATGAAGAAAGCCTTGGGAATCCCTCAGGCCTGAAGATTCATATGCGATAAATAAAAACCAAACTTGAACGTTGTCTTTGTACTTTTATCAAAGTTGAAATGACCACATTGTGCATCTCCTATTTACGATGGCTTGAATAACGGCGTGACCCTCTGGGAGAGATATATGAATCATACGGTTTGGCTACAAAAATTTCTTCCCCATCTTTTCACATACYTACTAGATGGAAGAATGTACACAAAATACATGCACACCTCTTTATGTCGGTAGCGAGGTCTACTCAACAAAAATATACTAGCCCACCGCGGGGGTCGAACCCGCAGCCTTCAGATGATACATCCCGCCAATTGTCAAGCCGTAAAAGTCTGACGCTCTATCCGATTGAGCTAGGCAGGCTTGGAACTCTGATTCCGACCTTCSTTACTTGTAGTCGGCATTCAAGGCTTACTATTTTAGATCTCAAATCTCAGTGAAAAAATAGTAAGTTCTTAGACGCCACAAGTGAAATGGCCTCAACAGCCCGCCTAGCTCAATCGGATAGAGCGTCAGACTCTTATGTCTTTCCCGGCGGGTGAAATCTGAAGGCTGCGAGTTCGACCCTCGCGGTGGGCTACTACTATTTTTTCCTTCACTTGCTTTTATCCATCTCTTAACTTGGTTCACTTCTTGGACATCCTCTCTCGTAGTAATAAAGAGGTGACCGTGAGGACGTCTTAGATTTCTGGTTTTACAATTCAATTCGAAGCTGCGCCTAACACAAGTCTAACTTATATTTCCTTTCGCCTCGTCTCTTTTCTGTCCGTCTACTTGCTCCTCCCGACCTCCAACACTTGTCTCCCCTCAAAATGAAGAGACACCCTCGGCCGTCCCTCTTTTCCGATATACTCGACGTATGCTTACTTGTGCATCTCGAGGGCTGGAGGAAGATGAGGAAAGTGGATTACTGTTCGTGTAGGCCTGAAAAATGTATAATCTTGAAGGGGACATCATATTTGCTTCTCAATTTCACAGTGCGCTCTGCATTCGAATTTTTATGTGCTCTGTGAAAGACAGAAAGCTCATGTTCTTGCCCCCCCTGATGTGAGTTTCTCTAGTGGCTCCGCCGCTCCGCTATTGCTGCTATCGGTAAGATAATTCAATGGGCAAAAGAGTTGGAATTCCAGCAGGAAATATGTTGGTTTTAGCTGAAATCCCTGTCCCGCCAGTATGTAATAAGCATAATCCTGAGCGGCCTGGCAGTTAAAGCTCAGGGGCCACGGACGCCAGTACATACACAGCCACAACGTAAGCAAGCCTGAGCGGTCCGCCGTCCCGAAGCACAATAAAAGTCGAAATTCGAAATGCTTTCAACTTGAACCACTACCACTACCACTCTCCCCTCCATGTTTTTGAACTTTGAATCTCGCTCCTTTTCTCAGGCCCCAAACCCCAGTGCCCCGAAGTCACTGAACACCATCCGAGGTCATCGTAGTACTAAGGACGCCCCAATTCGAATCCCAGAATATCCGCGTAGCAAGGCTCTTCGTGCATGCCTATTGTGCTCAATAATACAGAAATCTAAGGAATTTGCTGTCAGAGGATGCCCGAATTGCGAAGAATTTCTCGAGGTATATCTATTTGTGGTGGTGGCATTACAATAGCAATACTAACTTACAATTGATTGGCTCGGCTTTTAGTTCAGGAGTAGTCAGATGCGCTGCGAACAATGTACGACAACTAAATTTGAGGGTACGATTGCGGTTATAGATTCAAAAACCAGTTGGGTAGCAAAGTGGCAGCGTACAGGCATGTGTCTCTAGGATTGAAGTTACCTTGCTTCAAGTTGACCTGACATAATATTTATGTAGCCAACCTGAAGCGAGGTATCTATGCAGCTCGAGTCCTGGGTAGGATACCTGAGCACATCATTGAGGACTATCTTAAACCACACAAGATTAACTATCGCCCCCGGGACCTAAACCAGAACGAAGATATGGAACTAGGCGAACAAGCAGACGACAACTTTATCGAACTCGAGGACTAGCTCATAGTTATCGGCGCAATGGAACTGACGAATCTATTCCTTATCTCTTCTTTCGGTTTCTTCTACCTACCTGACTTACACTGTACTTGTAAANATATCATCATCCGGCTCTTGCCCCTCACTGGAGAGTGTGCGAGGAGAAATTGATTTCAGCAGCACAATCTTTTGGAAAATATGTCAGTTCTTCAGAGCTTTGAGGGATACATCCAAGGAATACACAGAAACTTCCACTTTGTGGCACGCGTGGCAGTATGTACCTCGGTTCCATCATTCCACCCAAAGGAAGCTACTATAGACACGTCCTGTTTTACAGTTCACTGTAATATGAAAGTCGAGGTTTAACTGCCCATGGAGCCGAATTATAATTCAAGTGAACATATCCCTTAACCGTCGCTCTACATACAATGGGAGTTTTCCCAGGTCTTGACACCAAAATGCACTACTGGGTGCTTACAACATTCAAGTCTTCGGTCTCATTTTTTGCTGTGTTCCGGGCACTGCGAGGGTGCCAAGAGATGACGAAGTCTGAAGTACATCTCAAAGATAAAGAATCCAGGACTGCGGGAGAGTAGCCATTGTCGAATCTGATGATGAGGGCGGATAAATATGAAGGGGGTCCGTCATCTATACCCTGCAAGTACCTCCCTCCTCTATGATCACTTATTTTCGAGTAGTATATCTACCTTTTCTAGATAGTCACATCTGGAGAATGGTAGGAAGAGTTTAGAAGTCAATGCCGCTTGACCAACCAAACTCCTAGAGCAGGTTGCATTTTGTAAAGCACGTATAGCACGTATTCACAACCAAAAGTCAAAGATGCTCGCAGGTCACTTGCGTGGCCATGGATATTGTGACCTCCAGTTTGCAACGGCTCTGAAAAAGGCCTGAAATTGAGCTCCGGGAAAAACAATCTTTTCGACACCAGGTCAGTTTTGTAACGTTCTGAGGTCTATATGAGCTGGTCGTGTCTTCATTAAACCTAAAAATACAATATAATACTTGCTATGCATATCCATATGACAATCTANGCTGTCTTGATGAATATGAGGATACCTTCGTAAACCGCCCATCCGATGGCAGAGCTCAAAACTTTGCGTGACAGTCGAAGGGAAGCGCCGTCGAAGTAGCCTGCAACACCTCGTTGCTGCCATATCGTCCTGACTGTTGAGATAAACCCGTGGTAACGATCTTCTGAGCGGACTTGGACTTTGGTCTACGAGGGAAGCTAGGTCATTTAAACTGCGAAGGGAACCCTACGAGATTTACCTTTATCACGTCAAAGGGATGAGTAGCAATCGTTGCTAATGCTCCCGCAGTTGCTGCTGATGCGCTATGGAGGAGGGTCGAGTTGGTGGAGGTAACAATAGCGTCTAGTCTAGCTGAGAAGAGCAGAAGAAAGGAAAACTGTCGGGCGACATACCTGCGTGTTTCTTGATTCCCTCGTAGAACAGGACGAATAGACCAGCATATGGTCCATCTCTTAATGCAGAGGCGAAGAAACCTCGCGTCAATTCAGCGGGCCCGCCCCGTACTATTGATCCAAATGCGGAAAAGAGGGATGTGTATTGGTACATATTGCTCTGAAGCTCTCCTGTTAGCTCGAATTACGATAACACAGCTCAGATCTCCTTACTTCATATCGCGCCTTCAAAACAGAAACTGGGTTCAACACAAAACCCACTCCGACGCGTGCCGTCGCGCCTGCAATCAAGTTTCCTTGGGAGCTCAATTTGGGTAGGACGGACGCTCCAGCTTGATTGTCGGAGGATGGTGGGGCTGCTCGGAAATAAGGGGACTTGGACATTGCTCTGCGCAGCTGCGTCAATGTCGTCATATAGACTGCCACACCGGGAACATTACTTTACACGAGTTGAGTTCTAGGAAAGGTAGTCGACAAATAATGGGAGCACACACCGGACAAGAGATGCATTTGTACCTCTCCAAAGCCCTTTAAGCCCATCTGTTGCCAGTATATTCTTCACCGTCTTGACGATTTCCGTCGCATTTCTGTGTGAACTAAGCTCCAATTTTCGAGTTAACTTCTAAAAAGTAAAAGGAAAACCTTTGGGAGAGACTTCCGTCTCCCTGTTGAACCCTTGTTTTCAGCAAATCAAAAGGTTGGAGAACAACAGTCGACGCAAAACCAGAGAGGGCTCCCGACGCGAGCTGCTGGCCAACATTGCTCATCGGTGATCGGGAAAGAAGGACGTGAGCACCGAGGCGCCGGGTCACGGATATAGACGCCACAGCAACTTCCGGGCCGCTTATCTCATTGTCAAGGGGCACTGCCACACCATAACTCTCTCTCTTCTTCGACGATGGGTAATGATGGAGGAAGCATCCCCGACCGCAGAGATCTCGTAAAGACAAAGGCAAAGGCAGAACAAGCCGACAAGGCAAATCAGAGTCGCGCAAAATGGTTCTTCTGTGCTCTTTCCAAGGTGCGTTCTCATATTGACCGTACAGGTTGCAGCAAGGTCATTTAGCTTCTACAGAAAATATTGCAAGAGCCAGTAGTCTCTTGCGCGCTTGGAAAACTCTATAATAAAGATGCAATAATAGAGTTTTTACTGGACAGGACTGCATACGGGGACGGTGAAGACATCTGTGGGCATGTCAAAGGGCTGAAGGTGCGTTAAATTCGTCCCAAAAAGTATGCTAGATGCTCGGTAACTAACTTAAAGGTGTAGGATCTGAAGACTTTGAAGTTGACACCCAACCCCACCTCTCCTAACCCCGATTCAGAAGCACACGCACAGTTCATTTGCCCTCTGACGCTGAAGGAAATGAACGGTGGCCAGCCTTTCTTGTACATCACCAAATGCGGCTGTGTCATGTCCTACGCTGGATTCAAAGCGCTTACAAATGACAAGGAGAAGGGGGAAGAAGAGCTTGACCTTTGCCCCCAATGCGCAAAGAAGTTTTCTCGTGTTACCGACGTTGTCACAATCAACCCCTCAGCAGAAGAGGAGGAGACTCTTCGTATCCGTATGCTCACCTTAGCTTCCACCGAGAAGAAGAAAGGAAAGAAACGGAAGAATCCCTCGGACGAGGCCGATAACGATTCTAATGCAAAGAAGAAGAAACCTGCGCCCACCGTGAACACTGCACTATCTGCGGTGAAGAGTAGTCTCGCTATGGAGGAGGCCAAGCGTAAAGCAGGCATGAGCGACGCTGTGAAGAGCCTGTATGGTGATCCCAATGCACCAAAGAGGAAGGAGACGTTTACGACGATGGGCACGTTCACTAGGGTAAGTTGTCTTCTGCCTTTGACACTGCGTCCCTTGTTGACGGGGTCTTCAGTATGCTTGACGCGGATGTATAGGGTCATATGTATCATATTATTGTGTATCTGTAATGTTGTTATTGACTCGCGTCTCATCTTTTGCGTTTGTATCTGCACACGCAGCTACAAGTGAAAGCCGGGTGTGAATGGTGGTTCCTGAGCTAGATGCTCGTATGACTCACACCTTATCTTTTACCATTCCTAAGCCGTAGGGGGTTTTCAGACGTTCACTTCCATCTCCCTGAGCTGCCAGCATTCAATTTCACCCCGTCCACTACCTTCCCATGTACGTATTATGCCCTTCGTTCATGGTGAATCCAGGTAGATGATTATCTCTTCGCACATAGTACCATCCATCAGCCATGGAGCCCCTGAAGGAATCCAATACCGTTGAAAAGGAAGATCATGAGATTTTTGTCTTGCTCAGAGCTCAGAAGAACGTCAAACGTTCGATGGCGACTAAAGCCAACCTCGATATTATGCTCTTCACGCCCCTATCTCAAGTCATATCCGAACTTGCATGCCCGGCGTGGACAAGTGTTAGTTACAAAGACAACTGGTCTTTCTTTTGTATTAGCAAACTGAAGGTCTCCGGCGAAGACGCAGGAACGTTCATGTCACCAAGTATTGACGTCCTCCTCAAACACAGCAAACCGTCCTCCTTTGGAAAAGGTGATCAAACCGTTATGGATCTCAACTACCGCAAGGGAAGGGAAATCGTTGCGAGCGACATCTGCATTGAGCCCGCKTCTTACTWCAACGGCATTCTAAATCACTCTATGGAGCTCATCTCTAACCGTATGTTCGCCGGAAGGAAAATTGAGCTCAAGTTGTACAAACTTGCTATCTATGAGGAGGGAGGGCTTTTCGACTGGCATCGGGACTCAACCCACGGCGATGATCATCATGGCACCATGCTTTTTGTTCTCAATACACCATGGGAAGGAGATGGACTGGTGCTTCGTCATGGGGATGGCGAGGAATCATTTGGATCTCAGCGCAAGTATGAGAACGGCGACTCTGATACTGGATCAGATGTCTCGGAAGATGAAGCAACAGACACCCCATCTTCAGGGAACAAAGAGAGTTTTTCGAAACCTCGCAGTCCTCTTAAGATGATCGCATTCTACACTGATGTCGAACACAAGGTCGCTCCAGTTCTCGAGGGAGTGCGGGTCGTTCTCCAATACGACATTTATGTTCATTCCCCATCGTTCTTGGGGCAGGCAGCTAGCGAACCCCTTTCCAATCTACACGATGTCCTTGATAGCCGTGACGCGGGTCAACAATATCAGTGGCACGACGAGAGGACCATGTTCCCTCGGCGGGAAGCCCACTCTGGGGCTGTTCCACTTGTTCAATCCAATGAAAACAATTGGGAAGTATTCGACAAACTCATTTCCGAGGAACTCGAATTGTCAGAATCGAAGCAAATCGGACTTGGGCTCCAGCACCTCTATCGCCAGGCTAGTATTCGTCCAGAATTCCTGAAAGGTGTAGACCTCCAGATGTACACGAGACTTTCGGCTTCCTACGACGTTTATGTTGCTCCTATCATAATCTCTCACGAGGGTTCTGACGAGGATTATGATGAGGATGATATTGTGGACCCRAATCTTTCTGCRTACAAGTACAAGAGGCCTAGCGAGAGAAACGACCCTCCGAGAAAGAAGGCAAAAATCGCACAGACGTCAATCCACTTCCCTCMTCGTTCTCCAGCCCTCAAAATTCATCAGAGATCATATATCGAGCACACAGGGAACGAGTCCCAGCCCGGAGAGTNCCCGTTATTTTGCGGGGGCTATATTTGTTGAAAAGAGAGATACAGAGGATAGAAAGGAAAAGTAGCACTAGATATCAAAGTCATAGGGCNCAACACAAGAGCGGGAAATTCAATCTGTGCTNTCGAACATTTTTAATCTAAAGAATAGTCATACATTGCCTCAAAGAAACTGATAATCAAATGAAGGAGAGAAGGGTTGAAATCGTTATCTATAGCAAGAAAAAAACAACAGTAGCCCACCGCGAGGGTCGAACTCGCAGCCTTCAGATTTCACCCGCCTTGAAAGACATAAGAGTCTGACGCTCTATCCGATTGAGCTAGGCGGGCTGTTAGAACACCGTGGYGGAAGGTTGATAATATCATGGTGACAGAATATACATGAGATTGCACAATTGATATGTAGAACAACCCTCTTAATGCACCACCAACCCCAATTAACAATAAGTACATTCACCTGGCAAGTTCTATAGGTATTAACAGAGAAGACACTACGATCTTCAATCTAAAATGTATGATACTGGTTGGGTTATAGAAGATCGTGTAAAACACTGTCATACTTGTGAGGCATATGTGCTCTAAACAACCATCAGTTACGATGTAGATATTAGTACTTTGGCAAGGTAGAAGGATACATAAAGCAGCGACTGACCCAAGCATGTCTCGTGCAAACACGATCTGACTAAAGACATCAACATCTGTGACTTCAAACAGTCTCAATCTCTCTGGATCATCTGGGTGGGAACGGTGGGCGGGGTGGAGGTCGCTATCGCGCATAGCCCAAAGAACACGCCCAGGGGGATAAGTATTAGCGGAATGCATATTTGCTTCGAGGGTCTTTCGGATGGATATAAACTATGTACGCAGGTCAGAAGTGCACGTTACAAATGGGTCGCGAATAATTACCCAGGCTGGATCGTCGCTTCCTCCCCGTCCTTTCTTCCACTCTTCTGCTCGCTTGATAACATTTGTATACCCCGCGGAGCCTCCACGAGTTTCCTCTTCACATAGCCACATCGCAGCGTTCTTGAGATCTCGGACTGAGCCCAAGGAGAGACGGGAGACGATATCATGTGAATAGACAAACGAGGTAATCATCGAGGAAGATAGGGCTCCCAGAGAGGCCGAAACGAGGGAGCTAATAATTGAACATTAATGAGGTTGTCTGGGTAGAAATCCAAGATATAGGACTTACGGGGGCGCGACACAATAAACAGATACTCTCCTTCCGACAGGAAGGCCGCTGGAACGTACAGTCAAGCACGTTTTCGGGTCAGCCCACATCTACGGAGGTTCTCTCAATGATATAGTCAAAGAAAGACAAGAAGAAAGGCATACTAGGCCCAGCAGTCCTGCAACACCGGCACCGAGACTATGTCCGCATAAGAGGAGGTCTAGTTACAGCAAAGGTAAGGACCTGAACATAGTAACTGAAAGATATACTAGCCGTATCCAAGATTCGAGTACAGCGCTTCATGAACAGCGAGATGGACAGGTCGTCCAACATCACCCATAGCCTTAGCCATCCGTAGCATCCCACCATGAACATGGTATGTTGAAGCAGACGTTGCAGTGGAAGGAGTCCGTTTATGAGTGGAAGACGAAGAGGAGGCGGGAAATGCGAAATGTCCAGGAAGGGGAGCTTCTTCCGTTCGAGAGTAATCATCTTCGCTCGCGGTTGTAGTAGCAGGGGAGAATTCTTCAAGATCGCATGTTAGATCGACTGCAATCTCATTGAGAGACATTGTCCCTAAATTATAAGGTTAGATTCTAAATGACACTGCACTAGAAATGAAAGCTACCTCTCAAGACTAAGACGACCTGACCCCTGCTATGGTCTGTCAAAACCCAAAAGCGGGGCATCAAGTGCTCGCTCCCGATCCGAACGTCGACCTTCTTGTCTTTGGATCCTCTTCTAGGGATCGTCGGTACCGTCGAAGCGTAGTTCTCGAATATCTCATGATCGTGCTTCCCAAGGAGGACGTCCCACCAGGAGTATGGGGCCGGAGGCTCGATCCTTGGTGAAGCTGAATCTCCAGCAGCTTCAAGTTCCGAGGCTTCTATTGCCTGAGCGAGCTCCTTCTCCTCCGACTTTGCTTGTGCAGAATCAGATGGTGGAGGTGCTGATCTGGAGGTGAGAGGGACACCAAAGAACAGAAGAGACGCTCCGCCATATCCTCCAAGTACCATCTTGGACAATCTACGAAAGGTAGCCTTGACTTCGGTGTCCGAGAGATGCCTTTGCTGCGGTGGGAGCTTGGATTGTCTTCCTGAGTAACCAGGAGTGAGAAACATTGACTGAGCTCTTCCTGAGGGTGCTTCCCCAATGTCAGCCGAAATGAGCTGCAACCTTTCTCGTCCTGGATCGCTGTCTTTCCCATTTCCACCAAAGAAAACATCAGAAGTAACTCGCACTCGCGAACCTCTCCTAATTCTTCCAGCAATAGAATCGTAGCGCTCTCTTCTCACCGGAATCTCCTTCATATGTTTCATCCACTTTTCCTTCTCTTGCCACTCCTGCGTGACACCCTGGAGAGCAACCCATGCAACAATCGCTCGTGCAACTTGCGTCAAGCCGTAGTGTGTTTCTGGCGATTCAGGAGATACGGTCCATTCTCTTTTGACCAAAGTTATGAAAGAAGCTAGAGAGAAAGAAGCTTCGCTGCTTCCTGGCCAGAACACGGAAAGAACATTGATAGAACTATGTGCTGCGAGAATGCTAGTCGAAGTAATATATTCGCCTAGGAATATTGGTGCGAGAGTGACTTGTTCTGCAAGGCTGAGGACGGTAGATACAGCACCTCCTATTAGTGGTCGCGCTACGGCTGTCCCGCCAAACATAGCATGGTCTACAATGGTCGTAGCTACATTGGTAGTGGTAGTGGCAACCCCTCTTGTTATAGAAAAACCCAGGCGTGTACTGGCCTTGGCAGCACGAAAACCAAAAGATGCAGCTGAGGAGGCAAGGTCTATACCTTGACGGGTATAAGTGTCCCAACTTGACATATCGTCATGGAGGTCAAGGTCAAAGAAGCGAGGAGGCGCGCAGTGCGATCGGCATGTGAATTCGTATGACAAAATAGGTAATACGAGTCGGGCACACGACAATACGGAAGGAAAGGACAGTCCATACGGAAGCGTCTATTAAGTATCCTACACTACACTAAGGAGATAGAACGAAGCTAACATATAACACACTCATCCGAGTTGGCCTGCTGTCGAGTTGGACGTGTCATGTTCGTCCGTTTTCCACCCATCCGTTTGAGTTCAGTAAGTCTGTTCATGGCACGTTTGTTTCCTTGKGCTAGAAAGTGAGGTAACGTTTCGGTGAGAAATATTTGAGGGGTAAAGGTACAAGAAAGACGCACCGGCTGCTCTCATATACCACCTCTTCGCAAACTCTAGGTCCTGCTTGATACCAATCCCGACCTCTGCATAGTATCCTACCGCATATTCAGCCTTACTCAGACCTCTGTTAGCTGCTCGTCGTGCCCACAAGTACGCTTCCGAGTCACTTTGCTTCAAAACACCTTCAGAACCTGTGAGGTACCATCCACTCAGCGCTAACTCGGCCTCTGCATCTCCTTTCTCAGCAGCCTTCGTATACCACGCAATCGAACGTTTCGGATCGACCGGACAGTTGAGTGTACCGTACTCATAGCACTGCCCAAGTTTATACTGAGCTTGAGTATATCCAAGATGTGCGGCTTGGGTGAAGAGGTTTTTAGCATACATCGGGTCGAAGGGTACCAATTGTTGGTTAGGATTTTCATGCAAGAGAGCGAGCTCGTACAGAGCATGAGGATTCTCTTCGTCGGCCTGTTCACCCGCCCGTCTCAGCCAACCCACGGCTTCTCTGGGATTCCTAGCCTCCCCGAGGGCACCATTGAGCAGTATCATCCCTAATTTGTACATTGCAGCGGTATCCCCCAACGAGGCAGCTTTTCTGTAAAAGGCAGCCGCCCGCGGGGGCTCTTTCCGTGTCCCTGCGCCGATCTCATTGCAGACTGCGACACGATAGCAAGCCGCCGCATGGTTCTGTTTCGCTGCCTGGAGGTATAAATGGTACGCTTTTTCGTGATCAACTTGCAAACCCAAGGCGCCTGTGCCGAAACAGTTTGCCAAGTAAAATTGGGCTTCGCCGTATGCGTCTCCTTGTGTGGCTAACCGCCGTACGACCTTGAGTGCTTCACCGATGAGCAGTTCAGAGTACTTCTTGGCTGAGCGTTGATCTTTCGACGAAGCTCTGATCTTTCTGGCAGCGTCTATGAGATACTTCGCATAAAGGAAATGTGCTTCTGGATCGGGGTCTGCTTTGATCCTCTGCCTGTACTGGTCGATATACTGCTTCGTATATGGGGGTGCGGTAAGGTCAACAGCCTTGGACTTTGTTGACAAGGGGCTGACAGACATGGCGGTTTCATTACGGTTGAGAGAGGGGCGCGGCTCAAAGTCAGTGTCGGCACTGTATAGAGAAGGGGTGTAACTGGAGGCAGCGTAGTTTGTAGCTGGATAAGGAGCAGAATGACTAGATTGGAGAGATATTTCGGATGCTGCGTAGGAGGGACGGCCTTGCGGGGGTGGG